>JALPQI010003620.1:0-67667 GCA_025490895.1 Thaumatotibia leucotreta | reverse complement strand
GTCTCGTACGACGTTTTTAGTGCAGATGGGCCACCGAAGTTTTGAACCTGACGTAAAATAACACACTTCTCGCACTAGAGCATAAAAAAGGCACCGTCTGTACTAAAAAAAACTATTTATTCATGAATGAAAGTAATTCTAACAGCTATAGAATGTAAGAGTACGAGATGATTTTATGACTATACTTTTCCCCACAGCTAACATTTATCTGACAGATATATTTAAGGCAATCGCCTTAGCGGAAAACAATATGTGCGAGAGGGAATTCCCATATCGGCATCTCGCTCCAACTTATGGATTCGCTTGCCGCCGGTCGCCTTAGAGCAGTGGCATGGCCTTTGAAACTATAATAAAATAGGTCCAATACTACGGACTAAAATCTCTCACAGTAGCGTGCTATTAGAGAGGCCTATGTTCAGCACTGAACGAACATAGGCTGAAGATGATGTAAAGTGCTTGCTATCATAATTAAGTGCTTGCTTCACTTACGATCAGATTACTTTATTGTGCGAACATAAAAAAAATAACTAGTGACATATCAGAATCACGCAGCCTAAAAACGATTTAGGCGATCTAGGTACATTAAATGACTGTTGTGAAGTCTATTCTAAACTTTATACTTTGTGTATAACAGTAATACCGATACTTGTCGAGTGGGGGTCTCGTAGGGCTTCTAGGGTCGCCGGATTTGGGCCTGGAAGGCAGCGGCGGCGCGGATTTTATCATCGAGTCGTCGCCATCACTCTTGTCGCCGCCGAGTGGCAAACTCGTCGACATTATGCTGTCCGGTCGCTCGATGGAGTCTTCTAGTGAGTACTGTAATTCAAATGGAATGATTAAATTTTTACTTTACTCTTTAACCCAGACAATGGTTCCACTGTATTTACTTATGCTGTTTTATGTGAATAAAAATTGATTCTATTATATTCTAAATACCATTATAAATTGAAACAGATGGACAGAATCGCGCCATAAGGGTTTATTTTTGGCTCGGGACCCTAACAAGGCACAGAAGGTATGAAATGTATGTACTTTGTACAGAAATATATTTTATATGGAATGTCTTCTAACAAGTTAAAACTATATGCAAAAGCTGCAAGTATTTCACCTTCTCACTTTAGGTTTTCCCTTGACCGAAAACGATATCGTCAAAAAAACAACTTCCCTTTATCTTTTACTACATATATGGATATGCCTCATATAGTTTTGTGAGATATCACAGCCATGTACAGAACGTTATCGTTACCTAAAGTAAATCTTCTACATTTTTACATATGAAAGATTCCATACATATTGGTATCTCGTATGGATTACTTACGATAGGTTTGTTATAGAGATGTCCATCCTCATAAAAGTTTTCATTCTGTTGTATGCTCTGCGATCGTTTGTCCAAATTCGGCACTGGCGGGAGCGGTGTGCTGAAACATGAATAAACTAGTTATGTTCTGAATTTAATAAAATCTTACTGTGAATCAAAACACATTCCTTGAATAAAGCATACAAGCTACATGACCAGTAAGGGGGTCAACTAAAATGGACTTAGACGGGTAGATAAAACAGGTAGGTTGTTTCTTATCAATTACCCGGAAGAAATTAGGACTTGTGCAGATTTAGCATTAACACAATCGCTGTCTTCAACTTTGTCATACCAAATTGACACAACGTTTGTGTCACCGACGAAGAATGTGTTAAGCTTTGTTCATTGTAATAAAAATTAATTGATTGGACTTACTTGACAATGCTTTCTGACATCTGCCTTCTAGCTCGAGCCAACCCTGGTCCTAGATTTTGCCTCAATTGATTGAATCGCTCCACGAGACGCCTGCAAGAGATCAAATTGTGGATTTATGCGTTATATTTACTATAAGTTGTTGAAGTAAGAGATTGTTTTACTGAAGCTCGCCATCTATAATATGTTGCCTACTCTCCAAAATGTTAAATACCTTAGCCACAGATTCTTCATAGTTCGTATATACTATGAATTAAAATTTGAATATCTCAATTCTGCAATGGAATTCGACTTTGTACCCATATAAATAAATGAAGAAGATTTAAAGATCTATTTAATAGCCCAACTTTTATGTCTGTTGGTTTTGGGTCCATTTTGACGCATGGTCCTTTTCAAACTTCATGGTCTTGCAATCAACCTTCAAAGACGCGTTATAGAGGCGACGCCGTCAGCGCAACTTTGCTGTCAGAAACGCCTGCTCGTTCCTACACCGGTCAATATACTACAGCGAGCTCACCTATGCAGAGGCTTGACGTCCTCCGGGGCTAAGCGGCCATGCAGCGTGAGGCCGGCGTCCACCACGGCCAGTTGTGCCGCCACGAGTCAATATACAGGTACAGCGAGCTCACCTATGCAGAGGCTTGACGTCCTCCGGGGCTAAGCGGCCATGCAGCGTGAGCCCGGCGTCCACCACGGCCAGTTGTGCCGCCACGAGTCAATATACAGGTACAGCGAGCTCACCTATGCAGAGGCTTGACGTCCTCCGGGGCTAAGCGGCCATGCAGCGTGAGGCCGGCGTCCACCACGGCCAGTTGTGCCGCCACGAGTCAATATACAGGTACAGCGAGCTCACCTATGCAGAGGCTTGACGTCCTCCGGGGCTAAGCGGCCATGCAGCGTGAGCCCGGCGTCCACCACGGCCAGTTGTGCCGCCACGAGTCAATATACAGGTACAGCGAGCTCACCTATGCAGAGGCTTGACGTCCTCCGGGGCTAAGCGGCCATGCAGCGTGAGGCCGGCGTCCACCACGGCCAGTTGTGCCGCCACGAGTCAATATACAGGTACAGCGAGCTCACCTATGCAGAGGCTTGACGTCCTCCGGGGCTAAGCGGCCATGCAGCGTGAGGCCGGCGTCCACCACGGCCAGTTGTGCCGCCACGAGTCAATATACAGGTACAGCGAGCTCACCTATGCAGAGGCTTGACGTCCTCCGGGGCTAAGCGGCCATGCAGCGTGAGTCCGGCGTCCACCACGGCCAGTTGTGCCGCCACGAGTCAATATACAGGTACAGCGAGCTCACCTATGCAGAGGCTTGACGTCCTCCGGGGCTAAGCGGCCATGCAGCGTGAGCCCGGCGTCCACCACGGCCAGTTGTGCCGCCACGAGTCAATATACAGGTACAGCGAGCTCACCTATGCAGAGGCTTGACGTCCTCCGGGGCTAAGCGGCCATGCAGCGTGAGCCCGGCGTCCACCACGGCCAGTTGTGCCGCCACGAGTCAATATACAGGTACAGCGAGCTCACCTATGCAGAGGCTTGACGTCCTCCGGGGCTAAGCGGCCATGCAGCGTGAGTCCGGCGTCCACCACGGCCAGTTGTGCCGCCACGAGTCAATATACAGGTACAGCGAGCTCACCTATGCAGAGGCTTGACGTCCTCCGGGGCTAAGCGGCCATGCAGCGTGAGCCCGGCGTCCACCACGGCCAGTTGTGCCGCCACGAGTCAATATACAGGTACAGCGAGCTCACCTATGCAGAGGCTTGACGTCCTCCGGGGCTAAGCGGCCATGCAGCGTGAGTCCGGCGTCCACCACGGCCAGTTGTGCCGCCACGAGTCAATATACAGGTACAGCGAGCTCACCTATGCAGAGGCTTGACGTCCTCCGGGGCTAAGCGGCCATGCAGCGTGAGCCCGGCGTCCACCACGGCCAGTTGTGCCGCCACGAGTCAATATACAGGTACAGCGAGCTCACCTATGCAGAGGCTTGACGTCCTCCGGGGCTAAGCGGCCATGCAGCGTGAGCCCGGCGTCCACCACGGCCAGTTGTGCCGCCACGAGTCAATATACAGGTACAGCGAGCTCACCTATGCAGAGGCTTGACGTCCTCCGGGGCTAAGCGGCCATGCAGCGTGAGGCCGGCGTCCACCACGGCCAGTTGTGCCGCCACGAGTCAATATACAGGTACAGCGAGCTCACCTATGCAGAGGCTTGACGTCCTCCGGGGCTAAGCGGCCATGCAGCGTGAGTCCGGCGTCCACCACGGCCAGTTGTGCCGCCACGAGTCAATATACAGGTACAGCGAGCTCACCTATGCAGAGGCTTGACGTCCTCCGGGGCTAAGCGGCCATGCAGCGTGAGCCCGGCGTCCACCACGGCCAGTTGTGCCGCCACGAGTCAATATACAGGTACAGCGAGCTCACCTATGCAGAGGCTTGACGTCCTCCGGGGCTAAGCGGCCATGCAGCGTGAGCCCGGCGTCCACCACGGCCAGTTGTGCCGCCACGAGTCAATATACAGGTACAGCGAGCTCACCTATGCAGAGGCTTGACGTCCTCCGGGGCTAAGCGGCCATGCAGCGTGAGTCCGGCGTCCACCACGGCCAGTTGTGCCGCCACGAGTCAATATACAGGTACAGCGAGCTCACCTATGCAGAGGCTTGACGTCCTCCGGGGCTAAGCGGCCATGCAGCGTGAGTCCGGCGTCCACCACGGCCAGTTGTGCCGCCACGAGTCGCCGCAGCTTGCCCGCGGCCGCCGCCTCCCGCGGCGATGCTGTCCGGGCGAACTCCGACGTCAGGAAGGCTTGCTCGTACCTATAACGGTCAAAAGTTTAATGCTGGATTACTAGCCCGTCTTATTCATAACGGGTCGAATTTGACACATTTGAACATAGTTAAGGTCTTAATCAAAACAAAAATCACAAGGTAAGTGAATGTTAACTGAACATATTGTGAAAACACAAATCAAATTATTTAGTAACTAAATATTTTGATTTGTACTTTTAATTTTTCTCCAGTAGTCACACTACTTAATACTATATAAATTATAAATATTAGATGTCATATACCAAAGAAAAACGACCAAGATCACCTATGTCCGAGGTGGGGATCGAACCCACGTACTCAGCTTTCGCGGCTGATGCCTGTACCCCTCGGCCACTCGGTCTTAGCAACCACCGGTCAAATTTCTCGGGTATATGCAATCCCAATATGCAATGCAATATGTTCAATAGATGGCAGCACCATCTCTCTCTAGCTATTCTAGAAAACTGTAAAGTATTCTAATAGGAGGTGCAGGCATGTAGTTAGTGCGTGCCCTTAGAGAATGGTCAAAGGCGCCTAGCCTTGTAAGGGATTGCATATACCCGAGAAATTTGACCGGTGGTTGCTAAGACCGAGTGGCCGAGGGGTACAGGCATCAGCCGCGAAAGCTGAGTACGTGGGTTCGATCCCCACCTCGGACATAGGTGATCTTGGTCGTTTTTCTTTGGTATATGACATCTAATATTTATAATGAATGTTAACTGTCAATAAATTATGTATTTTGTTGATATACAGAGTGTTTCCGGGTTCGTGATCCCAACTGTGAAAAACGTGTTAAGATGGTCTTTCTGAACAATGTTTCCCATGGGAACTATGTGAACAAACGTACTTTTTTTACGACTAGTAAGGTTCGAGTTCATTCATAATATGTATACATTTCTCCATACTAATTATTTCCCAATGTGTTTACATAATTATGAAACGAGACTGGAAATTATGAACACTTCCGCATCGTTTGGTATGAAATCAGTGTTTTTTTGCGCGATATTCATATTTATTCCATGGGAAACCTTGATCAGAAAGACCATCTTAACATGTTTTTCACAGTTGGGATTACGACCACAGAAACACCCTGTATATTTTCTCTGAAATGTTGACATGACGTTTGTAAGATTGGACCCGGAAGTACCATACCATATCATTGTAGATTAGCTATTTGTTTGTACTGTGAAATTGATATCCGATTATATTATTGCATTGCAAATTTCAGAGCACTGTACTTGCTTCGCCTGGAAACCATACTTAGCAGACTTTGTATTCTCTATTCAGTCTCGGTTCGCTCGGCCGACTACCTACGCAGCCTGCTAAAGTTGGTTTCCCGGCGTCTTTAATATCCTATTACTGTTTAATGTACAACGTGTTTTTATTGATTTCCGTTACATTAAAGGGAAGCTTATTTAGGTCAAAAATAATCGATTTGTCTAAGAAACTAGTACCTTAACTCTTACTGTTATTAAGTTATTAAAAAAATAAGTTTAATGACTGAACAAGTGTATTGCAACCTTTATTACATCCTAATGAAACTTATTTTGACATGTGCCGTCAGTCACCTGAGATCTTATTCTTAAGGTTATCTCACACTTGCTATTTCAATTATTATGTATGCAAACGAAAAAAAAATTTTTTTTTTTCGAATTAAACAAAAGCTGATATATTAGGCAACTTCTATTAATGTCCCAAATAACCTGTCCTATTTAACGGAAATCAATAAAAACACGTTGTATGTATCATTGGTTCATACTTGCTAATGCCGCCTTGTACGTTGGCATCGATGGTGCCTTGCAAGCGCATGGAGAACGGGTTGATATTCCGGGTCGGGTCGGCGGTGTATTGCGATATTAGACCGCGGAGCTCGCGCTCGGTTGATTCCATGGTTTCGCAGGCGAACTGGAAGTAAATAACGTAATGAAATGAAATAAAACTATGAAAACGGATAAACTCGCGTATATTAACTAATTTTAACTTCATTCCAACGTTTCGAACACTTTACAGAGTTCGTGGTCTGCGGATGACAATGAAGTTGAAATTAGTTAATATACGCGAGTTTATCCGTTTTCATAGTTTTATTTCATGAGTAATCCTCGCGGTAACCGAAGAAAATATAACGTAATGAAAATTAAAAAAAAACGACTCCAACCGATTTCTCCAAGATCCCATAATCACGGTTTGTTTTGAAATCGGTAAAAAAAAGAATTATCGAAATCAGTTAGCGTGATATTGAGTTATTCGTTCATTTGTCGTGCACATCACATCATCAGCCTATGTTAGTCCACTGCTGGATGTAGGCCTCTCCTATTTATACTATCCTCAAACCAAACAGACGACTGAGGCAATAAACGCCGGCGGCTTTGTGGCGTAAGGGCGTGAGGGTGCGAAACAGACAATACGATGCTGATTGTTTTATTTGTTTTACGATCCCAGTCGTCTATTTGGTTTGAGGATAGTATAACTACGCGTATAAACGCATTAGGAGGTAAATGCTCATAATCGCCACGCTGGGCAAGCGGATTGGCGATCGCAGTAATGTGTCCACGATGATGACGCTGCTGATCATCAATCTTTTATCAAATAATGGTCAGTGACACTTCGATCCCTTAGTCGACTCTTACGACACCCGCAGGAGGGGGTGGTGACAAATGTATTCTTACTGCCGTCACCACACGGCCAATGACCGGTCGTGTACATGCTTAATGCAAATTTATGACTTATATGATTTTCTCATGAAGTAACAGTCCGAGGTAACAAACATTTAGAAAATATACGAATTGAGAATGTTCAAGTCGGTTGATAACGATAATAGTGGTTGTGTCGCTATGTCATATCATCGGCCTATATCAGTGGACAAGCGTATTGGCAATCGCAGTAGTGTGTCCACTATGATGACGCTGCTGCCCATCAATATTCTATCAACGAATGGTCAGTGACACTTCAATCCTTTAGTCGACTCTTACGATACCCACAGGAAGAGTTGGGGTGGTGACAAATGTTTGCGGCTAACTGAGTAATGTTTGAAAATTGAATAACACTATGAAAGAAGGGTCAGGAAGATAATTCTCTCATCTTGCCACTGCCTGTTGTTGCGCATTTCCTAAAGCAGCGGTCGGCAACCGGCGGCCCACGGTCCCCTTGTATATTTTGTACAGTGTCTTTAGGCTGAGTCAATAATGACACGTTAATAAGACGTTATTAGCATAATAGTTAGGGTATGCAATCCCCGTATTTGCCATTATAAATTCCTGTGATTGCATACATTTGAGTCCCGGGATTTCATGCCCTAATAATAGTGTATTCCCAGTCAGTAACAATGTGTGGCCCGCGTAAATTTCGTTAACTAGATGTGGCCCTTGGTTGCTAAAAGGTTGCCGGCCCCTGTCCTAAAGGGTAACAAGAAAGTAAGGTAAAGACTAACATTGTTAACAAGGTGTGCGTTTACTTACTTCAACTGGTGGAATTTCTTCAACAGATCTTGATACAACTTCAGACCATCGTAGAATTCCAGGAAGTGTGTTTTCAGTGACCAATGTCGTTCTTTCAATCCAGAGACTCTGCAAATGGGGAAATATTATGAAAACAGATCAATAAGACCCTATTTGCTTTGACTGTGCTGACTGTCTAAAATATCCAATAAGAAAGTTACCATAAGGTTTAGTGGGGTAGGCTAACATCTATTTTTATTACAAGAGGAAATAGTTTTATATTTTAAACTATTCTACAAGTCCACTATTCATGATTTTATGCCATATATTTTAGAACCACGGATCAAAAGTTAGAGAGAGAATACAATTTCTTAAATTCTTGAGCGGTTATCTTCGAAAATATTCACTTTAGATTTTTTTTCTTTTGGGGCCCTTATTATTTTCAACGACACACAACACTAGGATTACCGCAAAATAAAAAAATAAAACATCCCCACTTTACGAGTAGGGGAGGTAACCGAAATATATTATTTTCTATATTTTATTCTACTACTCTGTCGGCGTGATGAATATGTATAGCAATAGCAAATGGCTGTAAAAATTTCTAGCACTTTCGGCCACTGAGCTATGCTACGAACAGACGGACATGGCGAAACTATAAGGGTTCCTTGTTTACTACGGAAGAGAAAAGCGTGGGCATGAAATAATTCTAAAGCCTATTGCAATTCTGATTCCTTTCTTGGACACACGATTTAAGCCGCCCATAGATAGGTAATCCGTTTTATTACGTTTAGAACCGACCTTGAACTCATTGTCTTTGTCAATGGGCGGCTTGTGCAGCGGGCGGTCACACAAGAAGGTGTTGACATCGTTGCACGCGTAGAATCGCCGCGCTTGTTCCGGGGCACCCGCGCCCCATTGTCTACGGGCTGCCACTGGCTTCACGTTGCAGATCTGGATATCTGCAAGTCCGTGACAAGTTAAACGATGTGTTGCGACAAAGTCACCAATTAGTACATTACTGCAGCCGCCGGGAAATAGGGGGTTGCAGGCTGAGTATTATAGACGGCCGACCGTAGGGAGGCCGGCTAGTTACGAAGCCTGCAAGCCCCTTTCACGGCTAGGCATGTATAGTGCTTTTCTCAAACTAATGCAATGAAATAAATAAATACACCATACAATTAATAAATGTTTAATATGGTATAATTTAAACACAGTGCTGCCAAGTCTTGTATTTTTATATTTGCAGCCTTATACATACTGGCAATTTTAGGCACCTATGCTATGCTTAACTACATTTTCACTCCATTTATAACATGAGTTAAACTTAAAATAATATATGTTAAGAATAGTTACAATCTCACTTTAAGTATTTTAGTAATACATTTTCTGAAAAACCATGGGCATTTTTTTCAGTCTTCCAACTTAAGAAACTTTCATAAGTTTTCATGTATCTTTCTTTTGATTTTGGCGGCAACAAGTTATTTATATTATAGCTAACTGAGCCTCCGCCCTTAATTCTGGCGGTGTACAGATTGTTTCTTCATTGCTGCTATCATCGGAACTCATATTTAATCTTATTTTATGAACATCGACAATAAAAAATTAATTCCACTTGAATAAAGGTTTTTTTTAATTACCCTTTAATCCCGCCAAAATGTTTTTTTTTTAAGGAAATGATCCATTTTCCGCTTGTGCAGTTTTTGGATAAACCGTATTAGGGCTGTTATACACAACCTAATAATTCGGTATCAATGATAAATAAAAATATAAAGCAAATGATATTGAATGTTTTCTTGTTACTGGTGAATTGAGTTTCGTTAATATTTAATAAGTTGAGGTATAAAATTGAAATAAATCTAATCATACAGATTTTTTATCAGTTCGTGTGTAATAGGCATTAACGCGAATATTTTTGGTCCGATAAAGTTCGGACCTATTAAAAAAACAGTTGCTTAACCTGTTTATGAACACAGACGCCATGTTTATTTTCAAATTAAAAACAAAATACTTCCCGGCCTAGGCCTGCAACGACATATTTCCCGGCGGCGAATGACACACGTAATGACAACATTTCATTGCATGTTTGAGAAAAATATCTTACACAACGTAGGCTATAAAATATTTGAAATGATCTCCGTGAGAGAGGTTTCCAGTACGCTTAGCACAGGATTAGTGCGACAATATGTCGCCGCGAGATAGACTATCCATCCCTTTTTCATTCATATAGTTGGTAAAAGATGGAAAACCTATCTCGCGGCGACATACTGACATACCAATCATGTGCTAAGCATACAGCATTAGCAGTATAAGATATTGGTGGTTACTTGAGTAATGTGAGTAATGTTAAATAAACGTGTAATGCACAACAATTTTCAAGGGTCGCCATGTGAGGTAAAATAATGCTTGGATCGATGTAAATAATATCAAACCGCGATTAGAACGGGATTCGATAGTACTGTTGACACAACAGTGTATAAGTCAATCTAGGATGTATTCACAGTGTAAGCGCAGCGACTTACAACACTTACTTAGGACTTATTAGACAATAAATGAATTAATCACTTACTACGTCCATAAACAACTCTTTTCTTGGTAAATGATGTGTCATATTAAATGCTGAATTTGTCTGTTTTGTTTTGTCCTGTCATGCTTGTTATATTTGCCATGAATAAATTATTTGTATTTATTTATTTGTTGTGTTAATAGTACTTTCGAATCCCCTTATGATTTCGGTTTGATAATACACCCATATTGTTTTATATCAAATGTACCCAATAGGCATGATGACTGGCAAGTCAAATCAGCATCTTTTTTCGAACTGTCAAAACGATCCCCATTATGGAATAGTATGGAATTTTATATGAAATACTCAAAAGTGACGTCACGTTTGAGTACTGCCAAATGACCTACTCTTTTAAGTTCTTTTCAATTTATGAAATAAAACTATGAAAACGGATAAACTCGCGTATATTAACTAATTTTAACTTCATTCCGACGTTTCGAACACTTTACAGGGTTCGTGGTCTGCGGATGACTGACAATGGAGGAAATTTGATAGATCTACCTCCATCAAAATAAGAAAGATAAGTACAAAACTACCCACCAAAGAAAAATTACTAAACCACAGACAATAAATTTTAAGGGTGGATGTACATACAAAATTTGCAAATTAAGCTAGTTATTCATTACAAATATTTTCAGAATGAAGACAAGAGACAAAATAAATAATCTACGCCGGTTCTATCCCTACGCCACTGCCTGAGAAGTATTTCCTTCCTTTGTATGATTGTATTGTTAGGAAGGTATCCCAAAATTGGGACCGGCAAGAAACTCAGCGGGACAACTCTTTTCAAAAAACATTTGTAGTACATCTTAAGATCATCATGCATTAAACCAAAACATACAATTTTGATTAATAAGGAAATTTAAAATAATTTTGAAAAAATGTTGCCAGTACTAAAAAGGGGGGGGGAATGGTCACCACCGCCAAATACATCAGCCTCACGGTTTATGTCTAGACTGTTCCTTTATCAGATGAACAACTGGATCCCAAGCTGGTGGTAGAGACAAGCTTCTTTCCATTCCATTAAAGTTTGGATATTTCATTATCTCAATAGCCTCACGCAACATTCTAGGCATGTTTCTCTTCTCCTTAACGAGAACCAAAGGCTTGTCAAACTTAATAGAATGATTTGGTCCATCACTGACATGCTCCCAAACCGCAGACTGTTGTCGACGGTGCTTGACATCGGCTATGTGTTCCTTCACCCTAGTAGTGATATTCCTCTTTGTCTGCCCAACATATGAAAGCCCACATTCACAGTCCAGCTTATACACTCCTGCATTCAGTAAGGGCGTGCTATACTTAACAGGCCTCAGAAACTGCGACATCTTCTTCATTGGCTTAAAATAGGTTTTAATAGAAGCACGTTTCAAGATGCGGCTGATCCTGTCTGTAACCCCTCCAACAAAAGGCAGCACGGCTGGCGTGCGCTCAACAGTGGGAATCTTCATACGAGTCTTCTGATCGGCTCGAGGGATCTTCAGGTTGTTTGCCCGAAGTGCCTGCCTAGCATGCCGAAGCTCCGCAGCTAGATGCCGATCATCGCATATCTTTTGGGCTCTCTGAAACAAAGATTTGCCTACAGTAGCTAGTTGGCTGGGATGGTGGTGGGAATTGCCATTTAAATACCTTACATTGCCTTACATCTGGCTACTTACTATGGAACGGTGAATTCTACCTTCAAGTGGATGGCGTGGCGATGGGGTCTCCAGTTTCTCCTGTTGTCGCAGACATCTTTATGGAGGACTTCGAGGAGAGAGCACTCTCATTGGCTCCCATGCAGCCGAAGATATTTAAAAGATATGTAGATGACACCTTTACTATCCTTCCAAAAAGTAGTGTTTCAACTTTCTTAGATCATTTAAATTCCATTCATGATAAAATTAAATTTACTATGGAGTTAGAAAATGACTGTTCTCTGTCTTTCTTAGATGTTTTGGTTATAAGAAATCCGGATAAAACTTTGGGTCACACTGTATATAGGAAACCTACTCACACTCATAGGTATTTAAATGGCAATTCCCACCACCATCCCAGCCAACTAGCTACTGTAGGCAAATCTTTGTTTCAGAGAGCCCAAAAGATATGCGATGATCGGCATCTAGCTGCGGAGCTTCGGCATGCTAGGCAGGCACTTCGGGCAAACAACCTGAAGATCCCTCGAGCCGATCAGAAGACTCGTATGAAGATTCCCACTGTTGAGCGCAGGCCAGCCGTTCTGCCTTTTGTTGGAGGGGTTACAGACAGGATCAGCCGCATCTTGAAACGTGCTTCTATTAAAACCTATTTTAAGCCAATAAGAAGATGTCGCAGTTTCTGAGGCCTGTTAAGTATAGCACGCCCTTACTGAATGCAGGAGTGTATAAGCTGGACTGTGAATGTGGGCTTTCATATGTTGGGCAGACAAAGAGGAATATCACTACTAGGGTGAAGGAATACATAGCCGATGTCAAGCACCGTCGACAACAGTCTGCGGTTTGGGAGCATGTCAGTGATGGACCAAATCATTCTATTAAGTTTGACAAGCCTTTGGTTCTCGTTAAGGAGAAGAGAAACATGCCTAGAATGTTGCGTGAGGCTATTGAGATAATGAAATATCCAAACTTTAATGGAATGGAAAGAAGCTTGTCTCTACCACCAGCTTGGGATCCAGTTGTTCATCTGATAAAGGAACAGTCTAGACATAAACCGTGAGGCTGATGTATTTGGCGGTGGTGACCATTCCCCCCCTTTTTAGTACTGGCAACATTTTTTCAAAATTATTTTAAATTTCCTTATTAATCAAAATTGTATGTTTTGGTTTAATGCATGATGATCTTAAGATGTACTACAAATGTTTTTTGAAAAGAGTTGTCCCGCTGAGTTTCTTGCCGGTCCCAATTTTGGGATACCTTCCTAACAATACAATCATACAAAGGAAGGAAATACTTCTCAGGCAGTGGCGTAGGGATAGAACCGGCGTAGATTATTTATTTTGTCTCTTGTCTTCATTCTGAAAATATTTGTAATGAATAACTAGCTTAATTTGCAAATTTTGTATGTACATCCACCCTTAAAATTTATTGTCTGTGGTTTAGTAATTTTTCTTTGGTGGGTAGTTTTGTACTTATCTTTCTTATTTTGATGGAGGTAGATCTATCAAATTTCCTCCATTGTCAGTCATCCGCAGACCACGAACCCTGTAAAGTGTTCGAAACGTCGGAATGAAGTTAAAATTAGTTAATATACGCGAGTTTATCCGTTTTCATAGTTTTATTTCATGAGTAATCCTCGCGGTAACCGAAGAAAATATTTCTTTTCAATTTATTAAATAGAAGTTCTGTACAAAAAATACTGCAATCTACATCTTAGTAATAATTTCTTTGTGTATTATATCGTGCATAATGTTAAATAATTTATTTTAACTACAGTCATCATCCCTATTGTTGCTAGTCAAAATAATGATGGTTCATTAGCAAACGACTAGTATTATATTTTAGTTATATTTAAAAATAGTATCATAAATAAAAATCTGCCATAGCCGGTAGTGAACACGGCCCTGGAATTGATAAATGGGTCATATAACACTCGGTCAATACAACCTTATTGACTATTTAGTTATAATCATGTATTCTTATGTGAAGTATGTGTGGTCACTTACATTGCGAGTCGTTGGCGATGATTGAATCATCCGGGGGTGTGTTACGCATCATGATATGTGCGGCGACGTATTCCGACTGTAGACGCTGCGTGAATGCACCGATGCGCTCATAGTCGTAGCCTCGATAGACGAATTGCTTGTTCTGTAAGGATGAATTATAGTTATAACATGCATAAAAATCGGCGTTAACCTTTTTGACGCCACGTCAAATACAAAAGCTCTCACTCAGACGCCACGTCAATAAAATGTCAAATCTGAATGTGAACTTTACGCACGTGCGTGTAGGTTTATATTGCTCTGTGGACCAGGACTTATATATCGGGCTTTGGCGTTGAACCTGCGGTGCCAATATATCAGTCGTTGGCGTCCAAGAGGTTAAGACTAGGGAGCGTTTTTAAATCTCACCGGTGGGTTTTCTCGATCTTCAGTGACGTACAGTGATGAGATGGTATAAATTAGGAGTAAAAAAGGTAGCACTAATGAATAAAAAAATGGTGGTAAGAATTATATTCATCCAAGATCATCCATCGATTCGGTGTTGAAAATTTTGTAAGTGAGATTCAAAAATAGCTCCGCTGGGCAATTCTTTTCGAACGGTTTGTGAAATGGTCTGATTCTTTATTTAAATATTCAGGAAATAATAGTAAGTTATTATCAGATCCAAATAGTTAGACCTTTTTGCATGAATTTATTAGATATTCTCCAATGGACGCAGAGATTTTGTTCTGGGCGAAATTGTATCAGTATGGAATCAAGTGACGCGGGTTCGCAGGCAATAATAGGTACTTATATAAGCGTCAGACCATCGCATAGCTATGTTTCCTACAAGGTTCTCATGCGAAGTAAATAACAACAATTACGAGCGTATGATTTCCTGTATTAGTCGAACTTGAAACGGTTACCACACCAAATAAATAATGACTCACCCTCACAAACAGTGGACATCCTTTCCCGTAAAACCCGACCCTGAAGTACTCAGGCTCCGGTCGAAGTTGCGTCAGTATGGAGTCCAGGAAAGTGGCATGTGTTCGCAGGCAGTGAGCAAGGCGTGCGTAGTCGCAGAGCTTCTGTTCGTACAGGGTTGCTAGTTCTCTCAGTAGTGGTAGACCTTTCTCCCAGCACTGAAAAAATACGCTTTGGCTATCGTAGATATTCATAGGAACGCTGCCACAGTGTATATTGTAACTGTGACAAATACCACAATGTATGATTCTTTATTATTATATGTAACTGTGACCAATCTCATTAGCCTTGTAATGAACCGTAGTCTGATATTGCAGTCTAACGAAGTCCATGTCACCTTGCCAAAAAAAACAAAGATTAAATTTCGTTTATATAATATAAAAAATTGTCCCATTCAAATACAAACTCGGATCTGCATGCTGTAATTTTGAGTTATGACGGAGTCAAAAGCGGCTCGAAATGGTTCATGTAATATTACCAGTGATCGGTTTTTTGGATTCCCCGGGCAGGTTTCCCATAGTAACTTAAAAATAAACTTTGATTATCTGTACGTATTTCCATGCAATTTGCCGTGTTACTGTTCATAATATAATATAATAGTATTCATTATTTTTATAGTCACACCCGTCATTTTTTATACGCGAAATCTCGCGAGGGTGAATCCAAAAAACCGATCACTGAATATTACTGCTACTCGTCAGTTCTTTTATTTGAACTTGGCTTGACAAGTTGACACGCGACCACGTGTCTAGATGGGTGGTGACATGGGCTCGCTCGTTGGGAAATGCCCAGTGGTCAAAAGGTCAAAATATTTCTTCGCATGATCCGAAATTAAAACAATTTATGTGTGCTTTCACTGTGTGTGATCGGTTATAGCGCCCAATACCAGCTCAATAACAAGTTTACCTATCACTACATAGTATAAAATAAAGTCACTTTTTCTTTCCCTATGTCCCTTTATACGCTTAAATCTTTAAAACTACGCAACGGATTTTTAAGAGATTTTTTTAATAGGATAGTGATGTCGGAATAGTACCCGTGCGAAGCCGGGCGGGTCGCTAGTAATTATTAAAATAAAGCTTACCTTCCCTCGATCGAAGTACTGTAAGACTTGATTGTATAGGGCTTCCTTCCGCTTCCATTCTGGTGTTTCTGGGTATTCTGGATCAACACCAACTTGATCGCTTTCCCAACTTAATGTTTCTGCATACAACTGCAACAATAATATCTTGCTAGTCGCCTAATGTGATCTTGTTGTGTCTTTTGTAAATATAATTAATTTATAAACAAATAAATATCTTGGGACATCTTATACAAATCGACCTAGTCCCACGGTAAACTCAATTAAGCCTTCTGTTGGGGTACCAAGCGACGACACATATACTTAAATACATAGACAGCCAAGACCGAGGAACAAATATTTGTGATGAATAAACACACAAATAATGCCCGCGCCGGGATTTGAACCCGGAACCTTCAGCTTCGTAGGCAGGATCACTACCAACTAGGCTACGGATGCAAGCAAAAATGTCACTACAAAATGTACGACTAAAAAGTTTATAGTGACTTCTTCATATTTCACAAACGAGTAAACGCCAAATTCGAGGAATCATTTTGGAGTTGTAGTGTTAGTTATTCAAGCTGCTTACCATCATTCTGGTGGGTCTTATGCTAGTTTGCTACCGTAATATTAAAAAGTTTATATCATACCAATAGTGTACATCCGGCTTCAACGAAGTTATCCGACGCAATGTGCAGATCGTGCAATTTGTATACGTAGCGTAAGTACATCTCTTTACGGTCAATCTCATTCTTGTAGAAACTCTGTAACCAATAAACCAGGCGCATAAGCGTTATTGACATTCCATTAAACAGTCACTTAAGAAATGACAAAATTGACTGAATATTACTCGCTTATTCATTATTATGAGGAAGTACTCGAAATGGTAGGAGAAAAGCGATGCCTACTGGAAACAGTAAAGAATAGGAGAGGCACGATGATGGGCCACCTGATACGACACGACAGCTTCTTTCTGAATATCCTAGAGGGGAAGATCGAGGGCAAGAGAAGTAGAGGAAGGTCAAGAATTACATATCTCAGCCAATTAAAGGAAAAAGTAGCTGTCGAGTCGTACTCAGATGTCAAAAGGCTTGCACACACTTAAGTAATGATGATGATGATGATTCATTATTAACTTAACAGATTTGATTTTGGTAGGCCAAAGGGTTTCATAATGAACATCAAAAGTATCAGTGTACAGTCACCACATGGGATTGTTGAGCCACTTGCAAACGTTCGCAACTTGGTCGAATAATACAAATCGGGTTCCGAACTCTTATGAGGCTGGTATCACGACTTCGGCCGAACTCTGCTGACCAATGGGGCGGTCGTTGCTACGGTTAGCCAATGACCGCTCGCGTATTCTTCAGAAGGTGACATTACCATGGTTACGTAATAACAAAAATGTTTAACCAATGATTGTTCGCTATTTTTCCGGAAGCTGACGTTACTATAGTTACGTTATAACATCCGCTTTAGACCTGGAGATGTCAATCTAACTTCAGAGCCCTGATGGTAATTTCGTTCACTTTCCTTTTAACGGCTGTCACTGACAGGTATTTTTTCAAAGTTAGTTAGTCAGAAACTGTCAAGTTTCTATTATACATTTTTATGGCTACTGACAGATTATAGGATTATGGGTAGATTGTCAAAGGTTACCTACCATATTTCTACAAAGGTTACATTAACATAAGTTTTCAACTAACGTCAACTGAGCTGTAACGAATGATAATAAAGACAGCAATAGCTTTAGTCCCTGTCAAAAAATAAATAAAATAATTTAAAATTGCTCGATAACATGCCTATTTATATAAATATGAATGGAAAAAATACCTCGCCTATTAATATCAGATAAATCATGGCTTCCGATTTGAAGCAAATAAGAGTAAATTACTAAACGGTTTTAAACAAATCTATGAAGAACTGTCGTTATCCAGTTTCCTCTAGGAACAACGACATCTAGCGTCTAATAATGGCCGATGACTAATCCTTAATTCTCGTAGACGAAGAATTTTTTATTATTTCAACTAGTTTTGACACATTGAAATTTTGACGCAACAAAGATTCGTATTTGACTGACATATCATGGGGAACATCGGTCATGTCGCGATCGTGCCTACTAACGAAAAATACCGAACCCATAATATTACACGACCAAATTGCATCCATTGCCAAGTGGCTCAACATTCTCATGTGGTGACTGTACATGGATAGGTACCTTGTCACGACTCTTAAAATAGACCTTATGTGTTCTTCAGTAAAGCCCATTTTAAACACTGTGCCAAGGTAACGTGCACTGACACAAATAATGCCGAGGAACCGTGCGACATACAAAAATTATCCCTCATGATCAATATTGGCGTCTTGGAAGGATTGTTTAATGCTTCTTTTAGAATATTAAAAGTACAGTAAGGTCGAATTGAACAACGCCACTATACTTACTTACGTATCTCCAACACTTACGAAGTTGAGTAAGTAACTATAACAAGGATAAGCGAAACAGAAACTGAAATACTGTATATGAAGGGTCCACGGAAAGAACATGTCTAGTCAATTCAAATTACAGAAGGAAAAACCACCTTACTTTAAACAGAATAAGGTGTGAATTTGCCCTGATTTTTTTAAGCACTGGACATGTTTTTTCTGTTGGCCCTTCATATCTATATCTGTATATCTCCTTACAGATTCGAGACAAGTAAGATGATTCAGGGGGTCGTTAAATAGTTTCTTCAGCCTTGAAAAGGATAAATGTTTAACCTTTTAACCGCCGTAGTCTGATATATCAGACAATCAATGTCAAACTCACCTCGCTTTTGTCCGACAAATCAGACGAAGGTCTGATTAGCTTTTCACGGTGTGTAAATGAGTCTCATTAAAATGTAAGCTTTGATCTGCGCCACCCAACCAATACAAAATTACACCAATTTTGTATTGGTAGAGATACGGGCACGCTCAATGGAAAAATTCTGGCGGTTAAAAGTTTAAAAGGCACAGAATAAATTAGACCATATAGATCATTTTACAACAAAGGTTCTCACAAGTAAGTTGACGGTGGCGGCCATCCTTTTATCCCTGTGCTCGGCGCCCTGCATAACGGCGCGATAGTCGAGTAACCTCTCTAGTAAGCGCGTCACGCAGCCCACGAACGCCGCCCCTGCTTCACGCCATCCCTCCGTTGAGACACGCTCCATTAGTCTAGTAATGGAAATTTAATATTATTTTACACAATCGTGTTATAATCGAGAGCTTTTCAGTCGAGTACCGTGTTTAGGCCACGAAGCTTGCAGTGTGGCCTAAGTAAGGTAAGATTGAAAAACGTGATTATAACACTATTGTGTACAATACTTTTTCTAAGAGTCAATAAAAATAAGTAAGCAAATTTAAAAATTAAATATTTGCGCCAAAATGAAGTGCAGATCCTGAAGTGACCGCTTGATGTCCTTTTTGTTGGCACGCGACTTGTCAAATTTATTATAGTTGCCTAGAGCGTTGGCTTATGAGTTATGAGTTCATTAAAGTTGAGTTGCGAACTCGACGTAAATGTATATGATTATTATTTTGTGTACGTAATCTTAATTCAAACATTACAGTCGGCGAGTAAAAAGTTTAAAAGTTCGCGAAGAAGCTTATTTTCAAATAATGATAAAAAAGTCCGAAATTTTATTATTGATTGCACAACAAAAGAGACAAAATACTTTCTATTTGGCTCTATCACTTTTTTTTGTTGTTGTAATTCTGTCACTTCACCCCTGGGACAACAGTTGAATAGTTTGTTAGAAGAAAAGACCCTGCGAGCTCTACTATCATGATTAGTGTGACCCACCTTGGAACAGCCACATAACTGTCATAATCATAAGTCATAAGGCTGCTCCGTTGAGGCGGAGAGGAGCGGAGATGTGCAAAATTGACTAATTACTTTCTCCAAATTCAAAATTCGAAACACTGATGCGATCTCATTGGCCAATTTTGCACATCTCCGCTCCTCTACACCTCAATGGAGCCGCAGCCCTAAGTAGTCTAACTGTCAATTTCAATCCTATTAAACTGTGATTTTAAGGGTGACCCAGGAGAACGTTACCATAGCAACGATGGACATAAAAAAGTGATTGACCCATTTACATTTTCGGGTATATCGCAGGCGATATTTGAGCAAATAATAAATTCAAATCTAATCACAAAGCAGAATAAGCTGTTTGGTGCTATGTAGTAGCTGAACTTGTTTCTTTTAAATTGATTGTTTATTTTTAAATTAACTAAACAATACTTACACAGAACTCAGATGCTCCCTGTGTTGCAATAATGTGGCATGTGCAATAAATATTTCATCAAATAACACACAATAGATAAACACCGTATCAGAATAAAATAATATAAAGATAGATGATCCAAATAAATGATGAGTCAAATAATTTTGGGCTATTGTTTATATAAATTGGATAGTTTCTTGTCAAATTTCTGCATACCAGAAAGGAAACAAAATGTATAATAAATGAATTGAAATCCTTAATGATTAATGATAATAGTAATATCATATAATTACCAATTTAAAGTAAATGTATTAATTTTAATGATAAATATAGGTAGTTTGTATTTCTGTACATAATTTGCATGTCGGATGACGACAGGATACCTGCTTCCGAAACCGTGTTGTACCTACTATCTGTACTTGTATATCTGTGTGTCCTTAGCAAATAAAATATCTTTATCTTTATCTTTATCTTTATAGCCAAGTCAGTATTTCATTCATAGGCATAGTTGGGTGAATATTATACACAGATTTGGTTTATATTTGCGCCGCCTACAATTTTCTCTGCTTTGCCCCAAGGTTGACTGCTAGAGAATGCCTCATGACATTAAGTCCGCTAGTTGTACTTTAAGTTTTACTTTTGTGCAATACAGTTTAAATAAATAAATATCTGAGCGTTACAACCGCCTAATTTTGGTGGCATCATTTTTGCCAAAGTTTATATTCGTTACAATGTGCTACTTTGTCATTTGAAGGAGGCACGGTATCTTATACAAATGACGAAGTATAACATTGAGACGTTTAGAAACTTCGGTAAAAATGATGCCACCAAAATTAAGCGGTTGAAATGTTCGGATATTCACCCAGTTTAGCCTACTATATGTATAATGCTACTACCAAACTAATAGCAAAATTTGCAGATGCAGTTGCTCATTACACGAATGACGAATTCCAAAGAAATCTTCATTTATCAGCAACGTTGTCAAGTGACACTAGTGCCTACTAGAAACACTTGATTATAGTCAGACGCAGTCAAACAACCGATGGTAGTGATCATCGGCCTTGTTGTCAAGGCCGCTCTCTGGAGTTTGCCAATTACTGTGATCTACCTGATCTCCATCGCTACGGGGAACAAAAGACACTCACACGCAGTCAAACAGCGACACTAGCGCCCCTAGCGCCGCTCGCCGGAGTTCGCCGACTAGTGCGATCTGATCTCCATCGCTACGGGAACAAAAGACACTCACACGCAGTCAAACAGCCGGCGGTAGTGGTCGTCGGCCTTGTTGTCAGCGACGAGCGAGTCCAACTTGTCTACAAGCGCGGCCTCGGTGCGACGCGCGGAGCCTGTGGCCTCGCGCTCCATCGCCATGAGCGACACTAGCGCCCCTAGCGCCGCTCGCCGGAGTTCGCCGACTAGTGCGATCTGATCTCCATCGCTACATGGAACAAAAGACACTCACACGCAGTCAAACAGCCGATGGTAGTGATCATCGTCCTTGTTGTCAAGGCCGCTCTCTGGAGTTTGCCAATTACTGTGATCTACTGATCTCCATCGCTACAGAACAAAAGACACTCACACGCAGTCAAACAGCGACACTAGCGCCCCTAGCGCCGCTCGCCGGAGTTCGCCGAATAGTCCACTGATCCCCATCGCTACATGGAACAAAAGACACTCACACGCAGTCAAACAGCCGGCGGTAGTGGTCGTCGGCATTGTTGTCAGCGACGAGCGAGTCCAACTTGTCTACAAGCGCGGCCTCGGTGCGACGCGCGGAGCCTGTGGCCTCGCGCTCCATCGCCATGAGCGACACTAGCGCCCCTAGCGCCGCTCGCCGGAGTTCGCCGACTAGTGCGATCTGATCTCCATCGCTACATAGAACAATAGACACTCACACGCAGTCAAACAGCGACACTAGCGCCCCTAGCGCCGCTCGCCGGAGTTCGCCGACTAGTGCGATCTGATCTCCATCGCTACAGAACAAAAGACACTCACACGCAGTCAAACAGCGACACTAGCGCCCCTAGCGCCGCTCGCCGGAGTTCGCCGACTAGTGCGATCTGATCTCCATCGCTACAGAACAAAAGACACTCACACGCAGTCAAACAGCCGGCGGTAGTGGTCGTCGGCCTTGTTGTCAGCGACGAGCGAGTCCAACTTGTCTACAAGCGCGGCCTCGGTGCGACGCGCGGAGCCTGTGGCCTCGCGCTCCATCGCCATGAGCGACACTAGCGCCCCTAGCGCCGCTCGCCGGAGTTCGCCGACTAGAGTTATTTCGAGGAGAGCGCCAACTGCACCGGGTACTAAGTGGAGTTGGGCTTTGCCTGCAGAGTAAAAAATTAATATACTATATCGGGATCATGGGCATCTTTCAGATCAATTAAAAGATTTTATTTTAAAGTTATCACCAAATTCCCTATCATAACTAATAACGTGACCTAAACTTAGATGTCCCAATTATTCAAAGTAGTGTACACTCAAAACTTGACTGATTTTTTATTGACTATTTGAGGTAATCTTTTAAACGGTGATATTAACATAGTTCTGTTTTTTATTTACGGAGAAATGACAAGATGTTCTGTCACTTTGCAAGTTACTTCTACTATTTTATTTTTTAAAGCAGGTTACTTCCGAAATGCCATAACATTAACAAGTTCAGTCATCGAACCAGCGACATGGTACTTCCTGGTCCAATTTGACGTAAGTAATGTTTCATAAATAGTACATTACTATAGAGGCCGGGACGAAAGAGGTTGCCGGCCGAGGTATGTATAGCGCTTTTCTCAAACATGCAATGAAATAAAAAACAAAATCATCAAAGTTTTATATGCATAGTATTGCATAGTGGCAGAATGTCATGATGCCTGTGCCACAAATTCATGCGGAATAGAATTAAAAATGAGCACTTTGCCGGCCTAGGCCTTCAAGATTTGTATTCTATTAACGACCTCTTGGCCTAGTCTCACCTGAAACGTCATACTTCGCAGCTTATTATAAGGAACATAACAACAATATTTCATTGCATGTTTGAGAAAACGAGATTTATGTCAAATGTCAGGGTTTTCGGAGCCTTTGTATGGTTTAGGAATTTCTTTTTTTTATTATTTATTTAGAAACAAACAGTCTTAAATAACATTTGAGTGACTTAGCTAATAGCTACAAATTATTTTACTAACAGATCAATAGTTTCCTGATTTACAAATATCAACGTAATATAAAAGTAAGTTGTAGTTGTTAATAACAAAGTGCTAAGAGAAAATTATAATAATAATAATAAAAACTACAATTAACAAGTAGGTAAGATATCCGTTATTTTAACCCTTAATAGGGCAATGGTAATATATTTACCACCTCGTTTTGAAACTTATTCTGTCAATGAATATGTGTCAAACCCAATGAAATTTAGGTGTGACTGATGCCTTATTAAGGGTTAACAATGATATAATGATTCTCTTAAAAGTGCCTAAAGAACTGCCAAACAAATCTGCGTCCATGCAATTTCGAGAAGGCTTGGCTTACCTAGCCGGCTCCACACGGCGAGTAACTGCAGGCCGGCAGCGGCGCGCATGCGCTGGCGGTCGGGCCCGCGCCCCGCGAACCGCTCCGGCGTCAGTGCGCTCGACGTGACGAGCGCCACGCCCAGCTCCATGTAGCCCGACCATAGCTGGAAATATGCGGAGTCAAAGTCAAAGTCAAAATATTCCTTATTCAATTAGGCCCAGCAACGAGCGCTTTTGAATCGTTAAACTAAATAGCGAATGAGAGAAAAAAAAAACTACCTCCTGTTCTAACTCTACACCACTGCCTGAGAAGAATCCGGCAAGAAACTCAGCGGGACTTTCTTTTTTCAAATAATAGTTTTATAACATCTTACAGCTAACATGCATTAATTAAAAACGAAACAAATTTGATTTAATATAAATACAGATATAGTACCTACATTAACTAGAGATGAAGTCTCTCAGATTCAAAACTGGCGTCATTTGCACTCTGAGACAAAAAACTACTCCTTTCAATAACTTAAGGCATTAAAAAACGGCATAGTTGGCTATCAATTGCGGTTCCATTAACTCATAATTAAGATTATAAATATTAGATGTCATATACCAAAGAAAAACGACAAAGATCACCTAACGTCCGAGGTGGGGATCGAACCCACGTATTGCTTGCCCTTAGAAAATGGTCAAAGGCGCCTAGCCTTGTAAGGGATTGCATATACCCGAGAAAATTGACCGGTGGTTGCTAAGACCGAGTGGCCGAGGGGTGCAGGCATCAGCCGCGTGGGTTCGATCCCCACCTCGGACGTTAGGTGATTTTTCTTTGGTATATGACATCTATGCCGTGTGGTGACGGCAGTAAGAATACATTTGTCGCCACCCCAACTCCTCCTGCGGGTGTCGTAAGAGTCGACTAAGGGATTAAAGTGTCACTGACCATTCTACAAGATTGATGATGGGCAGCAGCGTCATCATAGTGGACACATTACTGCGACCGCCAATCCGCTTGCCCAGCGTGGCGATTATGGGCATTTACCTCCTAATGCGCATATGCATAGTTAATAGGAGAGGCCTACGTCCAGCAGTGGACTAACATAGGCTGATGATGATGATGATATGACATCTAATATTTATAATTAATATAGTATTAAATAGTGTGACTACTGGGGAAAAATAAAAAGTACAAATCAAAATATTTAGTTAATACATAATTCGATTTGTGTTTTCACAATACGTTCATAATTAAAGAGTTTTTTCGCGATTTCTTGGTTGCCTCCAGTGAAAATGTGAACGTGACCGTCCCTAGTACCCTGTTCACTCCTGCTCCACGACCCAAACGTCATCCAATAAAAATATTTCGTTGAAAAAAACTAAATACATCCAGATATATAAATACCTATTCAAAACTGTATGCGATTAAACAATTAGAACTGGATTAAAACATCCATTAATAAAAATTACCTGAGAATCAAACTGCGGTGGTTCGTCGCCCATAAACCTCTCCAACAAAGGTTTAGCCAAATCTTGTAACGCTGAAAGCAGTACTTTGCAGCTTTGTACTCGTAACACCATCCAGTCGGCCGGGAATACCTACGTAGAAACGAAGAATTATAACAGTACTTGTACATTGGTTCCAAAATGTTCTTGGGATGTAGTTTCAACTAGCGATCATAGATGGTGCTAGTAGTATTGTTATTTTAGAAGCATGTATAGGTAAAAAACTTAAGTCACCTGTTATATGTAGTAGATTGTAGTAGTGATCTATTCAAATAGACAATACATGTTTAAAATGCGAGCACAAACAAAACAAATGCCTATATGGATAGATTACAACGCCATACGACAGGAGCTTTTCTTAACTTTTTCACCTATAGATTGTTGAGAGGAAATTGTTAAAAGGTCTAAAACGTTTAGTCAGAAGAACAAACGTAATGTCCAAAATATAAATTTGTTTGAAATTTGCATTACATAAATATAAATATGAAAAAAGAAGAGCTCCTAAGAAAACACCAAACACTTGGTGTAACATGAACATAGATGGCGTTAGTAGGCCCAGAAAATAGGAATTGTTCCCAATTCTACAGATTTCTTTTACAGAATTCCATGTCAACACATTGCCAAGTGTACAGATTCCCAATTTTACAGAATTCTATGTCTACATATTCCCAATTCTACAGAATTCCATGTCTACACATTTCTAAGTGTACAGATTCCCAATTTTACAGATTTCCATGTCTACATAATTCCAATTGTACAAGTTTCTATGTCTACATATTCCCAATTCTACAGATTTTCATGTCAACACATTCTTTACTGTACAGATTTCCATGTCTACATATTCCCAATTCTACAGATTTTCAAGTCCACAGATTGCTAATCACATTTTAACAAACTTTCTGTTTTGAATTATTAAACGGTTTTTGGGACTGGGCCGGGCATGTTTGCCGTATGCACCCAGCAAAGTGGGCCAAAATGGCCACGGGAAACCTTCGATGGTGCTGGCCGGGGCATTGGCAGACCGAGAAGGAGATGGCGAGACGACCTGGACGCGGTTTATCCGAATTGGCGGGAGAAATGTGACGACCGGGCCGAATGGAGGAAAAGAGGGGAGGCCTTTGCCCAGCAGTGGGACACTAAACCAGGCTGATAAAAAAAAAACTGTTTTTATTAACTTCACCGCGTATCAACCTGTCGTCGATGCTTCAAATCTTGTGATCGATTTTTCGACCACTTCTACTGCACCGAAATCAATAAAATTTGGAACTCATATCAAGTCCCCATGACAATGCAATATTATAATATTTGTATTCTTGTATCCTCAAATCCTGATGCTGCAGACGTGCTGCTTACCTTAACCGAGAGTGTTAGACACGTGAAAATGAAAGTATGGCATGTTTGGCATAATCAAATACTAACAGACAGCCTGACCTTAACTTCCAATTCCTCACTCCTGATGCTGCATTACTGCCCACAATAACCGCAAGGTTTATCTTTTATCGATATCTTGATTTTAAAGAAGTTCTTTAGATATTAAGTACATCATCATCATCCTTCGGGTTCGAGTAGGGCGAGCCGTCGGGCCTGCGGTCCTCCGTCTAAAAGACTGACAGAGTGAGTAGTTCGCGTAGGGCGAGCCGTTGGGCCTGCGGCCCTCCTGCCTATAGACTGACAGCGTGAGTGGATCGCGCAGGGTGAGCCGTCGGGCCTGCGGCCCTCCAGCTGATAGAGTGACAGCGTGAGTGGGTCGCGTAGGGCGAGTCGTCGGGCCTGCGGCCCTCCGGCTGATAGACTCACAGCGTGAGTGGTTCGCGTAGGGCGGGCCGGTTTATAGACTGCATGGATTGACCCTTTTGGCCCTCGGTTCGCGTCGGACTTTCCGTCAGATATGCGGTCCTCCGGTTGGTTGACTGACAGTATGAGTTTATATTTTATGGTCTCCAAATTCGACTTGTTTAATGTGTAGAATATAAAAATGTATTGCATATAAAAACAACATTTTTGATCTAAAATAAGTAGGTGTAATCGGAAATGAACTTAACAATTGCACTAAAAACTTGAAAATAAAATAAGTAAAAAATTTTAAGTTAAACGGTTTTTATTGCACCAAAAACTAGAAAATAAAAATTAGTTGTAATTAACCGTTCATGCTACTTTCTGTAGATTACTCACGTGAAACTATTATCAATGTAGTCGTCTCAAGTCGGATGCTGAAAGCCACGTTTAGCCTCTATGTCAGTGGATTAAGCATTACCTAATCGGAAACGTTTACCAAACTAAAATAAAAACGTGGGGCGTTATCACAAAGGAACATACAAGTTCAAAATATGTAAATGTAGCTTTAATTTTGCAATTAATCATCCATCTGTTCCAACACTTCTACAGAGGTAAATAATTTTGATCAATGCCAGAACAAAAGTTATTACACTACTGCTGTCTTGATTTCTATATTTATTAGCTTATTACAATAGAATTTATATGATGTACCTAACTATTTGACCACTTTGGATGCTACCAACTATCCTCAAAACGCACAACAAAGGTTTTTTTTTATCTACTCCCGCTGTTTCCCACCATTTTTTCTAAAGCAACGCCATGGCAATTCAGCCAAAAGCCAAATTTAAAACAACATAAGAAAAAATATATAAAAGTTATTTCCCCTTTGTGTCCGTTATGGTCAGACAACTACTGAACCCTACACTGAGCATGGCCCGACATGCTCTTTGCCGGTTTTTTAGTTTAGGCAAATGTTTTTATTAGATAAAGTCAATAAGAAAATTGGTCTGCCGCTTACCGACTCTATTTGGTCAAGTAATACAGACGAAAAGTGGTAGACCACTTTCTTGGCTGACCCAGGGCTAGAAACCGGTTTTTAATATTTCTGGAATATCTCCTTGAAGACTCCTAATTATTTTGTTATTTCATATATTAAATCAGGTATTTTTAGGCTTAATACATTGTACACTTTTATGACATTCACAATAAAGTGCAAATGTTTACATATTTTGCTGCTCATATATATTCATGGATAATCTATTGAGAAGAGTGGGGAATCTTTAGTATTAGAAATCTGTAGTATATTAGGAATATAGTATATTAGCATAATGTAGTATATAATGTAGTATATTAGCATATTAGGAATCAGTGTTATTCGGAATCTGTTGGGTTGAGAATTTGTAGTATTGGGAATTTGTAGTATTGGGAATTTTTAGTATTGGGAATTTGTATTATTGGGAATTTGTATTATTGGGAATTTGTAGTATTGGGAATTTGTAGTATTGGGAATTTGTAGTATTGGGAATCTGTAGTATCGGGAATTTGTAGTATTGGGAGTCTGTAGATTTGGAATTTTGTAGTATTGGTAATCTGTAGTATTGAGAACTTGTAGTATTGGGAATTTGTAGTATCGGAATTCTGTAGATTCGGAATTCTGTAGAATTGGGAATCTGTTGACATGTTCATAATTCGAAAATAGTGTATATTTTTTAATAAAATCTTAATAATCAGTATCTGAAACTCTAGAGTTGTAACATGCGCGTTGTGACAATTTAAACACAACGATTAACTGCGTCGTCGAAGAGACAAGAGAATTCATAGGTTCCGTAAGTCCTCTGTCATCATCTGTGAGCGTCAGCTAAGGTCGCCAGAGTTCACCAAAGGAAACACGGCACTTTGAATAGGATTTTGTGTTATTTATATAACATCTTTGTAAGGCCGGGGTGCTTTTTCAGTTAGGCAATATGTGCAATAAATAACATACTACATATACAGTGGACGTCAAAGTATGACGAAATATTTATCATTAAAAAACGAAAGGATATTTTCGACAGCACGAAATTATATTAAACGATATTAAAATTGTACTTACGTCCTGTTCAATAAGATGTCGGAATACCAAGAACGCTCGCATAAGGAAATCTTTGAGAGGTTTGCGGTCTTGCGGGTGTGGCGCTAGATGGCTCCACAGTCTTTGATAGTGCGCCGGTTTCAGCAACTCCATGCAACCGAGCAAACCGGCAACCATTGAACCCTGAGACAATAAGGATTAATTATAATTTATAATCGATAATATTACGTGATACAAATGTATAAATTCACACATCTAAGAAAAAAATCGCACTAAATATCTAAGAAACTGTGCTCAATTTTTGTTACGTCGGTAAGAATTATTAAGCGCTAATTCGGTAATAACACTTATCCACTCACTTGCTTCATGTAGCTTTTGTTACATGTCATCACTCTTATTTTACATAGACATAGAGTATATCGCAAAAATCAAAGCAAGTGAGTGGATAGTACAGATCTATTAGAAATATTTACATTAATTTGAATTACAATTCTATTTAGCGAAAGCAGCGTATAAAACGAATATTAGGGCGCGTGGTGTAGCCAAAAAACACCCACAAAATATGTGTCAGTGCACATTGAACTGACTCTTAAAATATACCTTGTGTTTTTATAAAGTCCATTTTAAACACCGTACTTTACATACGCGTATATACATACTTTGAATGAAAAGAAACGGTAAAAATGTAAGGCTGTTGACAGTGTTACCGCATTAATACTAATTATTAATATTTCATTGATAGTAAGTAGTAAGTAATCTTGTATAGCACCGCCCACAACTTCTCTGCTTTGCCTTAAGGTTGACTGGTAGAGAATGCCTTTTGCCATTAAGTTCGCCTTTTGTACATTAAGGTTTTCTTTTGTGCAATAAAGATTAAATAAAATAAATAAATAAATAAAATACCGGTCATATTTTTTTTAGATCTTAGAATTGAATAACAAACTACAAACCAGCACCGGCGAATTCCCGCCAATCAAATGCAGCACAGTCTCAACTAGCACATCTAGCGTGTTCAGACACAGCACATCCACATCCGGATCCAACTCGTCCGGATCCACCGCCTCGTCCGGATCTTCTTTCTTCCACAATAACGCGACGAGTTCGCCGATCATTTCTGCGCATTGGGAAAGTTCGTCGCGTCGCGCTAGATGCACGCGGAGATGGTGGCATGCAGTGGTTAGGACTATGTTGCGGGCCTCTGAAAAGTGAAAAAGCACGTATTGTAGCATTAGAATTAAATAAATAAGCACTTTGACAATTTGTATATTTTTCTTCTTATATTTCGCAGCTTACGAGTATATTATATTATATGTCTATTGTTCTAGCCGGGCTATTAAAAAAGTAAAGTCATTTATTAATAAAAATATAGTAACGTAAAGAATAATTTGAAAATAAATAAATAAATAGTTACCACGCAAGCACTGCTGGAGATATTACTACTCTACTCTAGTCAAGTAGAGGAAAGATTGGGTAGGGCTGCGCCATCGTTTAGGGCAAAAAGTTTTTGAAGGAGTTAAATTTGTGGCGCGAACCTCGAATAAACATGCTTGTAGCACGGAGTATGGAATAGTACATTACTACCGAGGCCGGGAAGTGACTGGTTGCCGGCCGAATATATGTAGACGGCCGAGCGAAGCGAGGCCGGATAATATTCGGACGGCAACCCGTCACTTCATGGCCGAGGTATGTATAATGCTTTTCTCAAACATGCAATGAAATGAAGCAAAAAAATGTATCTTCTTTCTAAGAAATTATAAGTCAACTACATAACTAAGTCTTTGAAACACAACAAAAGTGAAATACGACACCGACACCTCATTTTTTTTAAGATTGACCTGTTTAAAAGTTGCAAATTTTTTATTAAAAAATGCGGTATTAGACGACGCGGTCGGTTGGGTCCAATTAATCGCATGCAGTGATCGGGGCCGACGGATCGCGCCGTATAATACTGCTTTTTAAATATTATTTTGAGTAGTTATTATACATTTATTTTAAATACATAATTTAAATACCTAATTATAACTGCAAAAATTTGAAAAGCATTTTTTTTATACTAATATTACTTACAGATAATTATTGGCTAAAAGCCAAGATGCCAGGTCACAACCCTATGTCAAATGAAAATTAAAAAAGAGGTACTTGCCGGCCTAGGCCGGCAACGAGCTACTTCCTGGCCACTTTTTTGGCACTTAACTACAACATTTCATTGCATGTTTGAGAAAATTATAATTTTCGATCTAAGCCAGCCCATTACTACACTGAGGGATCTGTCCCAACGATCAGCGATTGCTTCGCCGAGATGTTTCACGAAAGCGAACATCTGAGGTGCGAATATCCCATCCACGGATGTTAGAAGGGTAGTAAATGTCACCAGCGCCGCCTCCACCTCGACAGTATAGAGACACCGCGACAGTATAGAGACACCGCGACAGTATAGAGACACCGCGACAGTATAGAGACACCGCGACAGTATAGAGACACCGCGACAGTATAGAGACACCGCGACAGTATAGAGACACCGCGACAGTATAGAGACACCGCGACAGTATAGAGACACCGCGACAGTATAGAGACACCGCGACAGTATAGAGACACCGCGACAGTATAGAGACACCGCGACAGCATAGAGACACCGCGACAGTATAGAGACACCGCGACAGTATAGACACCGCGACAGTATAGAGACACCTCGACAGTATAGAGACACCGCGACAGTATAGAGACACCGCGACAGCATAGAGACACCGCGACAGTATAGAGACACCGCGACAGTATAGACACCGCGACAGTATAGAGACACCTCGACAGTATAGAGACACCGCGACAGTATAGAGACACCGCGACAGTATAGAGACACCGCGACAGTACCGGGATCCTGCCCCAGCGGCCCCAAGAGTATCTCCTGCGCGGCGGCGAGGCGCGCCTTGTATAGAGACAGCGCGACAGTATAGAGACACCGCGACAGTATAGAGACACCGCGACAGTATAGAGACACCGCGACAGTATAGAGACACCGCGACAGTATAGAGACACCGCGACAGTACCGGGATCCTGCCTCAGCGGCCCCAAGAGTATCTCCTGCGCGGCGGCGAGGCGCGCCTTGTATAGAGACAGCGCGACAGTATAGAGACACCGCGACAGTATAGAGACACCGCGACAGTATAGAGACACCGCGACAGTATAGAGACACCGCGACAGTATAGAGACACCGCGACAGTACCGGGATCCTGCCCCAGCGGCCCCAAGAGTATCTCCTGCGCGGCGGCGAGGCGCGCCTTGTATAGAGACACCGCGACAGTATAGAGACACCGCGACAGTATAGAGACACCGCGACAGTATAGAGACAGCGCGACAGTATAGAGACACCGCGACAGTACCGGGATCCTGCCCCAGCGGCCCCAAGAGTATCTCCTGCGCGGCGGCGAGGCGCGCCTTGTATAGAGACACCGCGACAGTATAGAGACACCGCGACAGTATAGAGACACCGCGACAGTACCGGGATCCTGCCCCAGCGGCCCCAAGAGTATCTCCTGCGCGGCGGCGAGGCGCGCCTTGTATAGAGACACCGCGACAGTATAGAGACACCGCGACAGTATAGAGACACCGCGACAGTACCGGGATCCTGCCCCAGCGGCCCCAAGAGTATCTCCTGCGCGGCGGCGAGGCGCGCCTTGTATAGAGACACCGCGACAGTATAGAGACACCGCGACAGTATAGAGACACCGCGACAGTACCGGGATCCTGCCCCAGCGGCCCCAAGAGTATCTCCTGCGCGGCGGCGAGGCGCGCCTTGTATAGAGACAGCGCGACAGTATAGAGACACCGCGACAGTATAGAGACACCGCGACAGTACCGGGATCCTGCCCCAGCGGCCCCAAGAGTATCTCCTGCGCGGCGGCGAGGCGCGCCTTGTATAGAGACAGCGCGACAGTATAGAGACACCGCGACAGTATAGAGACACCGCGACAGTACCGGGATCCTGCCCCAGCGGCCCCAAGAGTATCTCCTGCGCGGCGGCGAGGCGCGCCTTGTTTAGAGACACCGCGACAGTATAGAGACAGCGCGACAGTATAGAGACAGCGCGACAGTATAGAGACACCGCGACAGTACCGGGATCCTGCCCCAGCGGCCCCAAGAGTATCTCCTGCGCGGCGGCGAGGCGCGCCTTGTATAGAGACACCGCGACAGTATAGAGACACCGCGACAGTATAGAGACACCGCGACAGTACCGGGATCCTGCCCCAGCGGCCCCAAGAGTATCTCCTGCGCGGCGGCGAGGCGCGCCTTGTATAGAGACACCGCGACAGTATAGAGACACCGCGACAGTATAGAGACACCGCGACAGTACCGGGATCCTGCCCCAGCGGCCCCAAGAGTATCTCCTGCGCGGCGGCGAGGCGCGCCTTGTATAGAGACACCGCGACAGTATAGAGACACCGCGACAGTATAGAGACACCGCGACAGTACCGGGATCCTGCCCCAGCGGCCCCAAGAGTATCTCCTGCGCGGCGGCGAGGCGCGCCTTGTATAGAGACAGCGCGACAGTATAGAGACACCGCGACAGTATAGAGACACCGCGACAGTACCGGGATCCTGCCCCAGCGGCCCCAAGAGTATCTCCTGCGCGGCGGCGAGGCGCGCCTTGTATAGAGACAGCGCGACAGTATAGAGACACCGCGACAGTATAGAGACACCGCGACAGTACCGGGATCCTGCCCCAGCGGCCCCAAGAGTATCTCCTGCGCGGCGGCGAGGCGCGCCTTGTATAGAGACAGCGCGACAGTATAGAGACACCGCGACAGTATAGAGACACCGCGACAGTATAGAGACACCGCGACAGTATAGAGACACCGCGACAGTACCGGGATCCTGCCCCAGCGGCCCCAAGAGTATCTCCTGCGCGGCGGCGAGGCGCGCCTTGTATAGAGACACCGCGACAGTATAGAGACACCGCGACAGTATAGAGACACCGCGACAGTATAGAGACACCGCGACAGTATAGAGACAGCGCGACAGTATAGAGACACCGCGACAGTACCGGGATCCTGCCCCAGCGGCCCCAAGAGTATCTCCTGCGCGGCGGCGAGGCGCGCCTTGTATAGAGACACCGCGACAGTATAGAGACACCGCGACAGTATAGAGACAGCGCGACAGTATAGAGACACCGCGACAGTATAGAGACACCGCGACAGTACCGGGATCCTGCCCCAGCGGCCCCAAGAGTATCTCCTGCGCGGCGGCGAGGCGCGCCTTGTATAGAGACACCGCGACAGTATAGAGACAGCGCGACAGTATAGAGACACCGCGACAGTATAGAGACACCGCGACAGTACCGGGATCCTGCCCCAGCGGCCCCAAGAGTATCTCCTGCGCGGCGGCGAGGCGCGCCTTGTATAGAGACAGCGCGACAGTATAGAGACACCGCGACAGTATAGAGACACCGCGACAGTATAGAGACACCGCGACAGTATAGAGACACCGCGACAGTACCGGGATCCTGCCCCAGCGGCCCCAAGAGTATCTCCTGCGCGGCGGCGAGGCGCGCCTTGTATAGAGACACCGCGACAGTATAGAGACACCGCGACAGTATAGAGACACCGCGACAGTATAGAGACACCGCGACAGTATAGAGACAGCGCGACAGTATAGAGACACCGCGACAGTACCGGGATCCTGCCCCAGCGGCCCCAAGAGTATCTCCTGCGCGGCGGCGAGGCGCGCCTTGTATAGAGACACCGCGACAGTATAGAGACACCGCGACAGTATAGAGACAGCGCGACAGTATAGAGACACCGCGACAGTATAGAGACACCGCGACAGTACCGGGATCCTGCCCCAGCGGCCCCAAGAGTATCTCCTGCGCGGCGGCGAGGCGCGCCTTGTATAGAGACACCGCGACAGTATAGAGACACCGCGACAGTATAGAGACAGCGCGACAGTATAGAGACACCGCGACAGTATAGAGACACCGCGACAGTACCGGGATCCTGCCCCAGCGGCCCCAAGAGTATCTCCTGCGCGGCGGCGAGGCGCGCCTTGTATAGAGACACCGCGACAGTATAGAGACACCGCGACAGTATAGAGACACCGCGACAGTACCGGGATCCTGCCCCAGCGGCCCCAAGAGTATCTCCTGCGCGGCGGCGAGGCGCGCCTTGTATAGAGACAGCGCGACAGTATAGAGACACCGCGACAGTACCGGGATCCTGCCCCAGCGGCCCCAAGAGTATCTCCTGCGCGGCGGCGAGGCGCGCCTTGTATAGAGACAGCGCGACAGTATAGAGACACCGCGACAGTATAGAGACACCGCGACAGTATAGAGACACCGCGACAGTACCGGGATCCTGCCCCAGCGGTCCCAAGAGTATCTCCTGCGCGGCGGCGAGGCGCGCCTTGTATAGAGACAGCGCGACAGTATAGAGACAGCGCGACAGTATAGAGACACCGCGACAGTACCGGGATCCTGCCCCAGCGGCCCCAAGAGTATCTCCTGCGCGGCGGCGAGGCGCGCCTTGTATAGAGACAGCGCGACAGTATAGAGACACCGCGACAGTATAGAGACACCGCGACAGTATAGAGACACCGCGACAGTACCGGGATCCTGCCCCAGCGGCCCCAAGAGTATCTCCTGCGCGGCGGCGAGGCGCGCCTTGTATAGAGACAGCGCGACAGTATAGAGACACCGCGACAGTATAGAGACACCGCGACAGTACCGGGATCCTGCCCCAGCGGCCCCAAGAGTATCTCCTGCGCGGCGGCGAGGCGCGCCTTGTATAGAGACAGCGCGACAGTATAGAGACACCGCGACAGTATAGAGACACCGCGACAGTACCGGGATCCTGCCCCAGCGGCCCCAAGAGTATCTCCTGCGCGGCGGCGAGGCGCGCCTTGTATAGAGACAGCGCGACAGTATAGAGACACCGCGACAGTATAGAGACAGCGCGACAGTATAGAGACACCGCGACAGTATAGAGACACCGCGACAGTACCGGGATCCTGCCCCAGCGGCCCCAAGAGTATCTCCTGCGCGGCGGCGAGGCGCGCCTTGTATAGAGACACCGCGACAGTATAGAGACACCGCGACAGTATAGAGACACCGCGACAGTACCGGGATCCTGCCCCAGCGGCCCCAAGAGTATCTCCTGCGCGGCGGCGAGGCGCGCCTTGTATAGAGACAGCGCGACAGTATAGAGACACCGCGACAGTATAGAGACAGCGCGACAGTATAGAGACACCGCGACAGTACCGGGATCCTGCCCCAGCGGCCCCAAGAGTATCTCCTGCGCGGCGGCGAGGCGCGCCTTGTATAGAGACAGCGCGACAGTATAGAGACACCGCGACAGTATAGAGACACCGCGACAGTACCGGGATCCTGCCCCAGCGGCCCCAAGAGTATCTCCTGCGCGGCGGCGAGGCGCGCCTTGTATAGAGACACCGCGACAGTATAGAGACACCGCGACAGTATAGAGACACCGCGACAGTATAGAGACACCGCGACAGTACCGGGATCCTGCCCCAGCGGCCCCAAGAGTATCTCCTGCGCGGCGGCGAGGCGCGCCTTGTATAGAGACACCGCGACAGTATAGAGACAGCGCGACAGTATAGAGACACCGCGACAGTACCGGGATCCTGCCCCAGCGGCCCCAAGAGTATCTCCTGCGCGGCGGCGAGGCGCGCCTTGTATAGAGACACCGCGACAGTATAGAGACAGCGCGACAGTATAGAGACACCGCGACAGTACCGGGATCCTGCCCCAGCGGCCCCAAGAGTATCTCCTGCGCGGCGGCGAGGCGCGCCTTGTATAGAGACACCGCGACAGTATAGAGACACCGCGACAGTATAGAGACACCGCGACAGTACCTGGATCCTGCCCCAGCGGCCCCAAGAGTATCTCCTGCGCGGCGGCGAGGCGCGCCTTGTATAGAGACACCGCGACAGTATAGAGACACCGCGACAGTATAGAGACAGCGCGACAGTATAGAGACACCGCGACAGTATAGAGACAGCGCGACAGTACCGGGATCCTGCCCCAGCGGCCCCAAGAGTATCTCCTGCGCGGCGGCGAGGCGCGCCTTGTATAGAGACAGCGCGACAGTATAGAGACACCGCGACAGTATAGAGACACCGCGATAGTATAGAGACACCGCGACAGTATAGAGACACCGCGACAGTATAGAGACAGCGCGACAGTATAGAGACACCGCGACAGTATAGAGACACCGCGACAGTACCGGGATCCTGCCCCAGCGGCCCCAAGAGTATCTCCTGCGCGGCGGCGAGGCGCGCCTTGTATAGAGACAGCGCGACAGTATAGAGACACCGCGACAGTATAGAGACAGCGCGACAGTATAGAGACAGCGCGACAGTATAGAGACACCGCGACAGTATAGAGACACCGCGACAGTATAGAGACAGCGCGACAGTATAGAGACACCGCGACAGTATAGAGACACCGCGACAGTACCGGGATCCTGCCCCAGCGGCCCCAAGAGTATCTCCTGCGCGGCGGCGAGGCGCGACTTGTATAGAGACAGCGCGACAGTATAGAGACACCGCGACAGTATAGAGACACCGCGACAGTATAGAGACACCGCGACAGTATAGAGACACCGCGACAGTATAGAGACACCGCGACAGTATAGAGACACCGCGACAGTATAGAGACACCGCGACAGTACCGGGATCCTGCCCCAGCGGCCCCAAGAGTATCTCCTGCGCGGCGGCGAGGCGCGCCTTGTATGGAGACAGCGCGACAGTATAGAGACACCGCGACAGTATAGAGACACCGCGACAGTATAGAGACACCGCGACAGTATAGAGACACCGCGACAGTATAGAGACACCGCGACAGTATAGAGACACCGCGACAGTATAGAGACACCGCGACAGTACCGGGATCCTGCCCCAGCGGCCCCAAGAGTATCTCCTGCGCGGCGGCGAGGCGCGCCTTGTATAGAGACACCGCGACAGTATAGAGACACCGCGACAGTACCGGGATCCTGCCCCAGCGGCCCCAAGAGTATCTCCTGCGCGGCGGCGAGGCGCGCCTTGTATAGAGACAGCGCGACAGTATAGAGACACCGCGACAGTATAGAGACACCGCGACAGTATAGAGACACCGCGACAGTATAGAGACACCGCGACAGTACCGGGATCCTGCCCCAGCGGCCCCAAGAGTATCTCCTGCGCGGCGGCGAGGCGCGCCTTGTATAGAGACAGCGCGACAGTATAGAGACACCGCGACAGTATAGAGACACCGCGACAGTACCGGGATCCTGCCCCAGCGGCCCCAAGAGTATCTCCTGCGCGGCGGCGAGGCGCGCCTTGTATAGAGACAGCGCGACAGTATAGAGACAGCGCGACAGTATAGAGACACCGCGACAGTATAGAGACACCGCGACAGTACCGGGATCCTGCCCCAGCGGCCCCAAGAGTATCTCCTGCGCGGCGGCGAGGCGCGCCTTGTATAGAGACAGCGCGACAGTATAGAGACACCGCGACAGTATAGAGACACCGCGACAGTACCGGGATCCTGCCCCAGCGGCCCCAAGAGTATCTCCTGCGCGGCGGCGAGGCGCGCCTTGTATAGAGACAGCGCGACAGTATAGAGACACCGCGACAGTATAGAGACACCGCGACAGTACCGGGATCCTGCCCCAGCGGCCCCAAGAGTATCTCCTGCGCGGCGGCGAGGCGCGCCTTGTATAGAGACAGCGCGACAGTATAGAGACACCGCGACAGTATAGAGACACCGCGACAGTACCGGGATCCTGCCCCAGCGGCCCCAAGAGTATCTCCTGCGCGGCGGCGAGGCGCGCCTTGTATAGAGACAGCGCGACAGTATAGAGACACCGCGACAGTATAGAGACACCGCGACAGTACCGGGATCCTGCCCCAGCGGCCCCAAGAGTATCTCCTGCGCGGCGGCGAGGCGCGCCTTGTATAGAGACACCGCGACAGTATAGAGACACCGCGACAGTATAGAGACACCGCGACAGTATAGAGACAGCGCGACAGTATAGAGACACCGCGACAGTATAGAGACACCGCGACAGTACCGGGATCCTGCCCCAGCGGCCCCAAGAGTATCTCCTGCGCGGCGGCGAGGCGCGCCTTGTATAGAGACACCGCGACAGTATAGAGACACCGCGACAGTATAGAGACACCGCGACAGTATAGAGACAGCGCGACAGTATAGAGACACCGCGACAGTATAGAGACACCGCGACAGTACCGGGATCCTGCCCCAGCGGCCCCAAGAGTATCTCCTGCGCGGCGGCGAGGCGCGCCTTGTATAGAGACACCGCGACAGTATAGAGACACCGCGACAGTATAGAGACACCGCGACAGTATAGAGACAGCGCGACAGTATAGAGACACCGCGACAGTATAGAGACACCGCGACAGTACCGGGATCCTGCCCCAGCGGCCCCAAGAGTATCTCCTGCGCGGCGGCGAGGCGCGCCTTGTATAGAGACAGCGCGACAGTATAGAGACACCGCGACAGTATAGAGACAGCGCGACAGTATAGAGACACCGCGACAGTATAGAGACAGCGCGACAGTATAGAGACACCGCGACAGTATAGAGACACCGCGACAGTACCGGGATCCTGCCCCAGCGGCCCCAAGAGTATCTCCTGCGCGGCGGCGAGGCGCGCCTTGTATAGAGACACCGCGACAGTATAGAGACACCGCGACAGTATAGAGACACCGCGACAGTATAGAGACAGCGCGACAGTATAGAGACACCGCGACAGTATAGAGACACCGCGACAGTACCGGGATCCTGCCCCAGCGGCCCCAAGAGTATCTCCTGCGCGGCGGCGAGGCGCGCCTTGTATAGAGACAGCGCGACAGTATAGAGACACCGCGACAGTATAGAGACACCGCGACAGTATAGAGACACCGCGACAGTATAGAGACACCGCGACAGTATAGAGACACCGCGACAGTATAGAGACACCGCGACAGTACCGGGATCCTGCCCCAGCGGCCCCAAGAGTATCTCCTGCGCGGCGGCGAGGCGCGCCTTGTATAGAGACACCGCGACAGTATAGAGACACCGCGACAGTATAGAGACACCGCGACAGTATAGAGACACCGCGACAGTACCGGGATCCTGCCCCAGCGGCCCCAAGAGTATCTCCTGCGCGGCGGCGAGGCGCGCCTTGTATAGAGACACCGCGACAGTATAGAGACACCGCGACAGTATAGAGACACCGCGACAGTATAGAGACACCGCGACAGTACCGGGATCCTGCCCCAGCGGCCCCAAGAGTATCTCCTGCGCGGCGGCGAGGCGCGCCTTGTATAGAGACACCGCGACAGTATAGAGACACCGCGACAGTATAGAGACACCGCGACAGTATAGAGACACCGCGACAGTATAGAGACAGCGCGACAGTATAGAGACACCGCGACAGTACCGGGATCCTGCCCCAGCGGCCCCAAGAGTATCTCCTGCGCGGCGGCGAGGCGCGCCTTGTATAGAGACACCGCGACAGTATAGAGACACCGCGACAGTATAGAGACACCGCGACAGTACCGGGATCCTGCCCCAGCGGCCCCAAGAGTATCTCCTGCGCGGCGGCGAGGCGCGCCTTGTATAGAGACACCGCGACAGTATAGAGACACCGCGACAGTATAGAGACACCGCGACAGTACCGGGATCCTGCCCCAGCGGCCCCAAGAGTATCTCCTGCGCGGCGGCGAGGCGCGCCTTGTATAGAGACACCGCGACAGTATAGAGACACCGCGACAGTATAGAGACACCGCGACAGTACCGGGATCCTGCCCCAGCGGCCCCAAGAGTATCTCCTGCGCGGCGGCGAGGCGCGCCTTGTATAGAGACAGCGCGACAGTATAGAGACACCGCGACAGTATAGAGACACCGCGACAGTACCGGGATCCTGCCCCAGCGGCCCCAAGAGTATCTCCTGCGCGGCGGCGAGGCGCGCCTTGTATAGAGACAGCGCGACAGTATAGAGACACCGCGACAGTATAGAGACACCGCGACAGTACCGGGATCCTGCCCCAGCGGCCCCAAGAGTATCTCCTGCGCGGCGGCGAGGCGCGCCTTGTATAGAGACAGCGCGACAGTATAGAGACACCGCGACAGTATAGAGACACCGCGACAGTATAGAGACACCGCGACAGTATAGAGACACCGCGACAGTACCGGGATCCTGCCCCAGCGGCCCCAAGAGTATCTCCTGCGCGGCGGCGAGGCGCGCCTTGTATAGAGACACCGCGACAGTATAGAGACACCGCGACAGTATAGAGACACCGCGACAGTATAGAGACACCGCGACAGTATAGAGACAGCGCGACAGTATAGAGACACCGCGACAGTACCGGGATCCTGCCCCAGCGGCCCCAAGAGTATCTCCTGCGCGGCGGCGAGGCGCGCCTTGTATAGAGACACCGCGACAGTATAGAGACACCGCGACAGTATAGAGACAGCGCGACAGTATAGAGACACCGCGACAGTATAGAGACACCGCGACAGTACCGGGATCCTGCCCCAGCGGCCCCAAGAGTATCTCCTGCGCGGCGGCGAGGCGCGCCTTGTATAGAGACACCGCGACAGTATAGAGACAGCGCGACAGTATAGAGACACCGCGACAGTATAGAGACACCGCGACAGTACCGGGATCCTGCCCCAGCGGCCCCAAGAGTATCTCCTGCGCGGCGGCGAGGCGCGCCTTGTATAGAGACAGCGCGACAGTATAGAGACACCGCGACAGTATAGAGACACCGCGACAGTATAGAGACACCGCGACAGTATAGAGACACCGCGACAGTACCGGGATCCTGCCCCAGCGGCCCCAAGAGTATCTCCTGCGCGGCGGCGAGGCGCGCCTTGTATAGAGACACCGCGACAGTATAGAGACACCGCGACAGTATAGAGACACCGCGACAGTATAGAGACACCGCGACAGTATAGAGACAGCGCGACAGTATAGAGACACCGCGACAGTACCGGGATCCTGCCCCAGCGGCCCCAAGAGTATCTCCTGCGCGGCGGCGAGGCGCGCCTTGTATAGAGACACCGCGACAGTATAGAGACACCGCGACAGTATAGAGACAGCGCGACAGTATAGAGACACCGCGACAGTATAGAGACACCGCGACAGTACCGGGATCCTGCCCCAGCGGCCCCAAGAGTATCTCCTGCGCGGCGGCGAGGCGCGCCTTGTATAGAGACACCGCGACAGTATAGAGACACCGCGACAGTATAGAGACAGCGCGACAGTATAGAGACACCGCGACAGTATAGAGACACCGCGACAGTACCGGGATCCTGCCCCAGCGGCCCCAAGAGTATCTCCTGCGCGGCGGCGAGGCGCGCCTTGTATAGAGACACCGCGACAGTATAGAGACACCGCGACAGTATAGAGACACCGCGACAGTACCGGGATCCTGCCCCAGCGGCCCCAAGAGTATCTCCTGCGCGGCGGCGAGGCGCGCCTTGTATAGAGACAGCGCGACAGTATAGAGACACCGCGACAGTATAGAGACACCGCGACAGTATAGAGACACCGCGACAGTACCGGGATCCTGCCCCAGCGGTCCCAAGAGTATCTCCTGCGCGGCGGCGAGGCGCGCCTTGTATAGAGACAGCGCGACAGTATAGAGACAGCGCGACAGTATAGAGACACCGCGACAGTACCGGGATCCTGCCCCAGCGGCCCCAAGAGTATCTCCTGCGCGGCGGCGAGGCGCGCCTTGTATAGAGACAGCGCGACAGTATAGAGACACCGCGACAGTATAGAGACACCGCGACAGTATAGAGACACCGCGACAGTACCGGGATCCTGCCCCAGCGGCCCCAAGAGTATCTCCTGCGCGGCGGCGAGGCGCGCCTTGTATAGAGACAGCGCGACAGTATAGAGACACCGCGACAGTATAGAGACACCGCGACAGTACCGGGATCCTGCCCCAGCGGCCCCAAGAGTATCTCCTGCGCGGCGGCGAGGCGCGCCTTGTATAGAGACAGCGCGACAGTATAGAGACACCGCGACAGTATAGAGACAGCGCGACAGTATAGAGACACCGCGACAGTATAGAGACACCGCGACAGTACCGGGATCCTGCCCCAGCGGCCCCAAGAGTATCTCCTGCGCGGCGGCGAGGCGCGCCTTGTATAGAGACACCGCGACAGTATAGAGACACCGCGACAGTATAGAGACACCGCGACAGTACCGGGATCCTGCCCCAGCGGCCCCAAGAGTATCTCCTGCGCGGCGGCGAGGCGCGCCTTGTATAGAGACACCGCGACAGTATAGAGACACCGCGACAGTATAGAGACACCGCGACAGTACCGGGATCCTGCCCCAGCGGCCCCAAGAGTATCTCCTGCGCGGCGGCGAGGCGCGCCTTGTATAGAGACAGCGCGACAGTATAGAGACACCGCGACAGTATAGAGACAGCGCGACAGTATAGAGACACCGCGACAGTACCGGGATCCTGCCCCAGCGGCCCCAAGAGTATCTCCTGCGCGGCGGCGAGGCGCGCCTTGTATAGAGACAGCGCGACAGTATAGAGACACCGCGACAGTATAGAGACACCGCGACAGTACCGGGATCCTGCCCCAGCGGCCCCAAGAGTATCTCCTGCGCGGCGGCGAGGCGCGCCTTGTATAGAGACACCGCGACAGTATAGAGACACCGCGACAGTATAGAGACACCGCGACAGTATAGAGACACCGCGACAGTACCGGGATCCTGCCCCAGCGGCCCCAAGAGTATCTCCTGCGCGGCGGCGAGGCGCGCCTTGTATAGAGACACCGCGACAGTATAGAGACAGCGCGACAGTATAGAGACACCGCGACAGTACCGGGATCCTGCCCCAGCGGCCCCAAGAGTATCTCCTGCGCGGCGGCGAGGCGCGCCTTGTATAGAGACACCGCGACAGTATAGAGACAGCGCGACAGTATAGAGACACCGCGACAGTACCGGGATCCTGCCCCAGCGGCCCCAAGAGTATCTCCTGCGCGGCGGCGAGGCGCGCCTTGTATAGAGACACCGCGACAGTATAGAGACACCGCGACAGTATAGAGACACCGCGACAGTACCTGGATCCTGCCCCAGCGGCCCCAAGAGTATCTCCTGCGCGGCGGCGAGGCGCGCCTTGTATAGAGACACCGCGACAGTATAGAGACACCGCGACAGTATAGAGACAGCGCGACAGTATAGAGACACCGCGACAGTATAGAGACAGCGCGACAGTACCGGGATCCTGCCCCAGCGGCCCCAAGAGTATCTCCTGCGCGGCGGCGAGGCGCGCCTTGTATAGAGACAGCGCGACAGTATAGAGACACCGCGACAGTATAGAGACACCGCGATAGTATAGAGACACCGCGACAGTATAGAGACACCGCGACAGTATAGAGACAGCGCGACAGTATAGAGACACCGCGACAGTATAGAGACACCGCGACAGTACCGGGATCCTGCCCCAGCGGCCCCAAGAGTATCTCCTGCGCGGCGGCGAGGCGCGCCTTGTATAGAGACAGCGCGACAGTATAGAGACACCGCGACAGTATAGAGACAGCGCGACAGTATAGAGACAGCGCGACAGTATAGAGACACCGCGACAGTATAGAGACACCGCGACAGTATAGAGACAGCGCGACAGTATAGAGACACCGCGACAGTATAGAGACACCGCGACAGTACCGGGATCCTGCCCCAGCGGCCCCAAGAGTATCTCCTGCGCGGCGGCGAGGCGCGACTTGTATAGAGACAGCGCGACAGTATAGAGACACCGCGACAGTATAGAGACACCGCGACAGTATAGAGACACCGCGACAGTATAGAGACACCGCGACAGTATAGAGACACCGCGACAGTATAGAGACACCGCGACAGTATAGAGACACCGCGACAGTACCGGGATCCTGCCCCAGCGGCCCCAAGAGTATCTCCTGCGCGGCGGCGAGGCGCGCCTTGTATGGAGACAGCGCGACAGTATAGAGACACCGCGACAGTATAGAGACACCGCGACAGTATAGAGACACCGCGACAGTATAGAGACACCGCGACAGTATAGAGACACCGCGACAGTATAGAGACACCGCGACAGTATAGAGACACCGCGACAGTACCGGGATCCTGCCCCAGCGGCCCCAAGAGTATCTCCTGCGCGGCGGCGAGGCGCGCCTTGTATAGAGACACCGCGACAGTATAGAGACACCGCGACAGTACCGGGATCCTGCCCCAGCGGCCCCAAGAGTATCTCCTGCGCGGCGGCGAGGCGCGCCTTGTATAGAGACACCGCGACAGTATAGAGACACCGCGACAGTACCGGGATCCTGCCCCAGCGGCCCCAAGAGTATCTCCTGCGCGGCGGCGAGGCGCGCCTTGTATAGAGACAGCGCGACAGTATAGAGACACCGCGACAGTATAGAGACACCGCGACAGTATAGAGACACCGCGACAGTATAGAGACACCGCGACAGTACCGGGATCCTGCCCCAGCGGCCCCAAGAGTATCTCCTGCGCGGCGGCGAGGCGCGCCTTGTATAGAGACAGCGCGACAGTATAGAGACACCGCGACAGTATAGAGACACCGCGACAGTACCGGGATCCTGCCCCAGCGGCCCCAAGAGTATCTCCTGCGCGGCGGCGAGGCGCGCCTTGTATAGAGACAGCGCGACAGTATAGAGACAGCGCGACAGTATAGAGACACCGCGACAGTATAGAGACACCGCGACAGTACCGGGATCCTGCCCCAGCGGCCCCAAGAGTATCTCCTGCGCGGCGGCGAGGCGCGCCTTGTATAGAGACAGCGCGACAGTATAGAGACACCGCGACAGTATAGAGACACCGCGACAGTACCGGGATCCTGCCCCAGCGGCCCCAAGAGTATCTCCTGCGCGGCGGCGAGGCGCGCCTTGTATAGAGACAGCGCGACAGTATAGAGACACCGCGACAGTATAGAGACACCGCGACAGTACCGGGATCCTGCCCCAGCGGCCCCAAGAGTATCTCCTGCGCGGCGGCGAGGCGCGCCTTGTATAGAGACAGCGCGACAGTATAGAGACACCGCGACAGTATAGAGACACCGCGACAGTACCGGGATCCTGCCCCAGCGGCCCCAAGAGTATCTCCTGCGCGGCGGCGAGGCGCGCCTTGTATAGAGACAGCGCGACAGTATAGAGACACCGCGACAGTATAGAGACACCGCGACAGTACCGGGATCCTGCCCCAGCGGCCCCAAGAGTATCTCCTGCGCGGCGGCGAGGCGCGCCTTGTATAGAGACACCGCGACAGTATAGAGACACCGCGACAGTATAGAGACACCGCGACAGTATAGAGACAGCGCGACAGTATAGAGACACCGCGACAGTATAGAGACACCGCGACAGTACCGGGATCCTGCCCCAGCGGCCCCAAGAGTATCTCCTGCGCGGCGGCGAGGCGCGCCTTGTATAGAGACACCGCGACAGTATAGAGACACCGCGACAGTATAGAGACACCGCGACAGTATAGAGACAGCGCGACAGTATAGAGACACCGCGACAGTATAGAGACACCGCGACAGTACCGGGATCCTGCCCCAGCGGCCCCAAGAGTATCTCCTGCGCGGCGGCGAGGCGCGCCTTGTATAGAGACACCGCGACAGTATAGAGACACCGCGACAGTATAGAGACACCGCGACAGTATAGAGACAGCGCGACAGTATAGAGACACCGCGACAGTATAGAGACACCGCGACAGTACCGGGATCCTGCCCCAGCGGCCCCAAGAGTATCTCCTGCGCGGCGGCGAGGCGCGCCTTGTATAGAGACAGCGCGACAGTATAGAGACACCGCGACAGTATAGAGACAGCGCGACAGTATAGAGACACCGCGACAGTATAGAGACAGCGCGACAGTATAGAGACACCGCGACAGTATAGAGACACCGCGACAGTACCGGGATCCTGCCCCAGCGGCCCCAAGAGTATCTCCTGCGCGGCGGCGAGGCGCGCCTTGTATAGAGACACCGCGACAGTATAGAGACACCGCGACAGTATAGAGACACCGCGACAGTATAGAGACAGCGCGACAGTATAGAGACACCGCGACAGTATAGAGACACCGCGACAGTACCGGGATCCTGCCCCAGCGGCCCCAAGAGTATCTCCTGCGCGGCGGCGAGGCGCGCCTTGTATAGAGACACCGCGACAGTATAGAGACACCGCGACAGTATAGAGACACCGCGACAGTATAGAGACACCGCGACAGTACCGGGATCCTGCCCCAGCGGCCCCAAGAGTATCTCCTGCGCGGCGGCGAGGCGCGCCTTGTATAGAGACAGCGCGACAGTATAGAGACACCGCGACAGTATAGAGACACCGCGACAGTACCGGGATCCTGCCCCAGCGGCCCCAAGAGTATCTCCTGCGCGGCGGCGAGGCGCGCCTTGTATAGAGACACCGCGACAGTATAGAGACACCGCGACAGTATAGAGACACCGCGACAGTATAGAGACACCGCGACAGTACCGGGATCCTGCCCCAGCGGCCCCAAGAGTATCTCCTGCGCGGCGGCGAGGCGCGCCTTGTATAGAGACAGCGCGACAGTATAGAGACACCGCGACAGTATAGAGACACCGCGACAGTACCGGGATCCTGCCCCAGCGGCCCCAAGAGTATCTCCTGCGCGGCGGCGAGGCGCGCCTTGTATAGAGACACCGCGACAGTATAGAGACACCGCGACAGTATAGAGACACCGCGACAGTATAGAGACACCGCGACAGTACCGGGATCCTGCCCCAGCGGCCCCAAGAGTATCTCCTGCGCGGCGGCGAGGCGCGCCTTGTATAGAGACAGCGCGACAGTATAGAGACACCGCGACAGTATAGAGACACCGCGACAGTACCGGGATCCTGCCCCAGCGGCCCCAAGAGTATCTCCTGCGCGGCGGCGAGGCGCGCCTTGTATAGAGACACCGCGACAGTATAGAGACACCGCGACAGTATAGAGACACCGCGACAGTATAGAGACACCGCGACAGTACCGGGATCCTGCCCCAGCGGCCCCAAGAGTATCTCCTGCGCGGCGGCGAGGCGCGCCTTGTATAGAGACACCGCGACAGTATAGAGACACCGCGACAGTATAGAGACACCGCGACAGTATAGAGACACCGCGACAGTATAGAGACACCGCGACAGTACCGGGATCCTGCCCCAGCGGCCCCAAGAGTATCTCCTGCGCGGCGGCGAGGCGCGCCTTGTATAGAGACACCGCGACAGTATAGAGACACCGCGACAGTATAGAGACACCGCGACAGTATAGAGACACCGCGACAGTACCGGGATCCTGCCCCAGCGGCCCCAAGAGTATCTCCTGCGCGGCGGCGAGGCGCGCCTTGTATAGAGACACCGCGACAGTATAGAGACACCGCGACAGTATAGAGACACCGCGACAGTATAGAGACACCGCGACAGTACCGGGATCCTGCCCCAGCGGCCCCAAGAGTATCTCCTGCGCGGCGGCGAGGCGCGCCTTGTATAGAGACAGCGCGACAGTATAGAGACACCGCGACAGTATAGAGACACCGCGACAGTACCGGGATCCTGCCCCAGCGGCCCCAAGAGTATCTCCTGCGCGGCGGCGAGGCGCGCCTTGTATAGAGACACCGCGACAGTATAGAGACACCGCGACAGTATAGAGACACCGCGACAGTATAGAGACACCGCGACAGTACCGGGATCCTGCCCCAGCGGCCCCAAGAGTATCTCCTGCGCGGCGGCGAGGCGCGCCTTGTATAGAGACAGCGCGACAGTATAGAGACACCGCGACAGTATAGAGACACCGCGACAGTACCGGGATCCTGCCCCAGCGGCCCCAAGAGTATCTCCTGCGCGGCGGCGAGGCGCGCCTTGTATAGAGACACCGCGACAGTATAGAGACACCGCGACAGTATAGAGACACCGCGACAGTATAGAGACACCGCGACAGTACCGGGATCCTGCCCCAGCGGCCCCAAGAGTATCTCCTGCGCGGCGGCGAGGCGCGCCTTGTATAGAGACACCGCGACAGTATAGAGACACCGCGACAGTATAGAGACACCGCGACAGTATAGAGACACCGCGACAGTATAGAGACACCGCGACAGTACCGGGATCCTGCCCCAGCGGCCCCAAGAGTATCTCCTGCGCGGCGGCGAGGCGCGCCTTGTATAGAGACACCGCGACAGTATAGAGACACCGCGACAGTATAGAGACACCGCGACAGTATAGAGACACCGCGACAGTACCGGGATCCTGCCCCAGCGGCCCCAAGAGTATCTCCTGCGCGGCGGCGAGGCGCGCCTTGTATAGAGACACCGCGACAGTATAGAGACACCGCGACAGTATAGAGACACCGCGACAGTATAGAGACACCGCGACAGTATAGAGACACCGCGACAGTACCGGGATCCTGCCCCAGCGGCCCCAAGAGTATCTCCTGCGCGGCGGCGAGGCGCGCCTTGTATAGAGACACCGCGACAGTATAGAGACACCGCGACAGTATAGAGACACCGCGACAGTATAGAGACACCGCGACAGTACCGGGATCCTGCCCCAGCGGCCCCAAGAGTATCTCCTGCGCGGCGGCGAGGCGCGCCTTGTATAGCGACACCGCGACAGTATAGAGACACCGCGCCAGTATAGAGACACCGCGACAGTATAGAGACACCGCGACAGTATAGAGACACCGCGACAGTACCGGGATCCTGCCCCCGCGGCCCCAAGAGTATCTCCTGCGCGGCGGCGAGGCGCGCCTTGGCGAGCGCGGGCGGCGAGTTGGCGGCCGGCGCGTCGAGCAATGACGCTGTCACCAACGCTGCTTCCACTGGACCCAGCGCTGACGCCACCTCCTTGGCCACGCTGGCCCATGACGTCATTAAAGCCACCTGGAAATAAAAGACCATCATCATATCAGCTGAATTCATATTAAAAAGACGGCAGGGCCGACCTGGAATCGCATCGCCGCAACAAGAACGAAGTGGAAAACCAAAGAAGAAGCATAGTCAGCAGTGGACGCAAATATGCTGTGAAGAAGAAGATATCAGTCGAAAGACGTTCACTGATGAACATAAGCCTCCTCCTTGGGCACTGGTTCCATAGAGTAAACTATGAGCTATCGGCTATAGAAACCACTAACAGATTCGCTTCCGTGTGACCTAAAGAGACACGGCGACTTTTATAGCTTATAGCTGATATAATAAACATTGCCATGACTCTTTTATTTACGAGAGATATTTTGTTTTTATAGCCGACAGCTCATCACTTATACTCGTTCGCGGTGGGACCAGTGTCAAATAATGCCATCCAGCGGACTGCCACATTACAGGTAAATCCACCAAAGTTAAATGACATCGATCATTACGTGTATGCGGCCTTGCTATTCCTACCTGTATCTACTGTAATTTTTACATTCACAAATCGATGCCTTCTGTCGCATACCCGATCCATTATCTATTATCCCGCTACGTATCATATAATATATATTATTCTTTATCAAAGCCACTAAACACGAATTTAGTATTTTATACCTAAATGATGAACACAGGCGCTCAATAGTCTATAAGCAGATGTCAACGCTAAGTAAAAGTAAAACGGGAGGCACATCCCTCCTAAAACTTCCTATTGAGCTCTTGTGTCACACATGAACATACGATCATCTGCATACTGTTCATAATCATCAAATCTATGTATTTTATCATGGTTTATTTTAGTATCACATACCTGAGCAGGCGCTAAATGATCTCTATGCGGATGTTGCGCTAAAGCCTTCAGCGCATGTAAGGCAGCCCTCACATCTCGCCTAAAGCTGTCTTCATACTGTCCGCCCGTCGCTCGCGCGAACAATCGCCGCGAACGAACAGCCAATCGGAACACGGCGCCGAGCGAACGTAGGCATTTGCGTATGGGCTCTTGGCCTTCAGCACCCGCTGCCCATTCGGCGCAGTGCTGCACTGATGATAGCAGGCCTCTGTGGAAAATCAGATGAATAGAGGTTGCCGATTTAATAGTTTTTTTCTCAAACATGCAATGAAATATTGATATAATTGATCGAATCACAATTGTCATGTACAAACTTACACTATAATTAGGTTTTTTCTTTTTTGTTTACCATTCTGAATGTATAATAACTTGTTGACATGTAATATTTAGAATATTATAAATGACTATGACTATGACCATAATAGGCTGCGAAGTGCGAAGTATAACGTATCAGGTGAGGCTAGGACAAAAGGTAGTTAACGGGTATTCATACAGCTCTTGCAGAACTAGGCCTGCAATTTTTTTTTTTTAATTTCCACATCACATAAATTGTGACACAGGAATCATGGCATTCAGCTAGTTATAAAATATATAACGGCCCATACACAAGAGCTACAATACATCCCCGATAGTCTCGCTTTTAGGTGCATCTTGGTTTTTTTTCTCTTATGTAATTTTACGTGGCTAGTTCGGGGTAAAACAGTGGAATGAAAATTTGACTATATTTGATTTTCAACGCACGTTTGGAAGGTACAGCTAATAAAAAAACTTTAGTCTCGGCTTATACGTAATAAATATTCACTTACTTGTAAACTAAGGCGGCTGAAAAATGCTCTTCGATGTAAACATCCAACACGGGCTTGAAATGCTGGAATCTGCTCTCATCCAACAGACTGCAGATCGATACTAGCACCAAGAACACCGTTCCTGAGTGTGGCGTACTGAAAATAGCAAAATATAGAAGAAAAAGAATTGAAATATTTTATTTTCATAATTATAATTTCATGATAGAACAATATTTTGCGCCATAACACATTCTTTAGAGTTCAAAAGCCATGAAAAACATCATTTTTCATTGTCAGCCTCCGTAGCCAAGTTGGTAGTGACCCTGCCTACGAAGGTGGAGGTTCCGGGTTCGAATCCCGGCGAGGGCATTCTTTGTGTATTTATTTATCACAAATGTTTGTTCCTTGGTCATGGCTGTCTATGTATTTAAGTATCTATATGTATCTATCTAATATATATACGTCGCCTGGTACCCACATCACAAGCCTTAATTGAGCTTACCGTGGGACTAGGTCGATTTGTGTAAGATGTCCCAAGATATTTATTTATTTAATGTACATTACACGTAAAAAACTGAAAGACGCGAAAGATTCAATCGAAGATCCGCAACGAAATATACTGTATTTTATTGAAAAATACATGTATCTTTCGTATAATTTTCATGGCTACTATTGGCATACAAAATGTTAAATAATAATAACAACTACAGACAGCAACAGCTGTTCGTTCACTAAATTATATAACATACACCGACAATCGACATTGTTGATACCACATCCGTCAATAGAGTTCAACGTCAGCGGCCTATAGTGATTACTCGGTCTCCTACCTGTTTCCATCTTCAGTGGAAAACAGCGCGAACAAAGCGTCGAGTACGTCCCTCAGAAACTTGATTAACTCCTCGCAGCTGAGCCCATCGCCCAATCGTAGCACTCGAAGGAGAGTTTCTTGTACCTTCTCTGGTCGTGCACGCCATTGTAGCAGCGCTAGCAGGTCCTCTGTAGTTTAAATTATACACAAAAAACAATTAGAGATGTAATTCATAATCCTTTCATTTCGGCTTTGCACAGAAAGTTCCGAATTCATAATTGATGTCGCAATGAACTTTAGTGTCTATTGCACTGAAGCTAATGAGGATGTTTGATACTTTTTCTGCCACTATGTGGCGGTGAGATGGCAGCACAAATGGCGTAACTAATCAGCGACATCGATTCGGCGACGAATACGGCACTCGCGTAAAACGGGGCAATTTAGCGCGAAAATTTTAAATTCGCGTTATAGCAAATCCGCGCTAAACGGGGGTCGCGTAAAGCGGGGTATTACTGTAATTGTTTTAAAGGAAATAAAACTTTTTTACGAACTATATCACGTACATTAACTAAATGTCTACATCCCGACGTTTAAGAACACTTTACACTTTACAGGGTTTGTGGTCTACGGGTGATTTCATGAGTATCTATCTATCGCTGTAGCCGAAAAATTATTATGTTTTAAATGAAATAAATTTGAAATTTTCCTTTCCCACTGTGTTGTCACGGAAGCGTCCCAATTCATTTTCAGTTTTCTTTTATATTTATCAGTTAATTTCAAACGTAATGACATATCGTCGGGGATGCAATACCGCGTAAGTAACAAATTCAATTAGGATCAATTTGAGTGTCAATTGTTTCATATTTGAACTCTATCTGCTTTGGTAGTTACGCGAAATTGCACTATCCCCGACGATATGTCCCATTAAAAATACTTCGAACACACCATAGTCATACATTAGATGAATGCTACAAAAAAATCTCGAATATTATTAATTATTATATTCATGATGATATTGATGATCATTTTGATGTAGACAAACGTAAGTATGTTACAAGGCAGGAGGAGAAGAAACATAAATAAATGAAAACAAAGTGCAGTGAATGATGTGGAGGTTCAACAGAGTTAATAATGAATTAAATGACAATATTTTTCATTGATTACGGGGGGGACAGCGCGTACGCAGTCCCCACTACCAAAAATTACGCATCCGAGTTATCCACATTAGGGATAATCGCAAGGGTCAACCCCACCGCAGTGCAATGGAGGAGTCTCGCCCTGGGGGAACCGCCTTCTTGATCACGGTGTCCCCTATGCCAGGTAAGTATGAGTTGAAAACGTCGGGCGAGGGACGTCACTAACGCAAGAAAAATCTTAACATCGCGAGGCAGGATTCGCTGTGGACGCTACAGCGACATCTAGCGTGAAAGTGTGAACTAAACGTGAGTAGATGCTACGCTTTACCGTCATACTTAAAATATACTTGGAATAATAAATAAAAATCATTTAAATTTATTATTAAAATTTTCTTTTGCAATTGAAACGTGTTCGTATGCCGCTGTCAAAAAATGGTATTGAATTTATGACCTTGAAGTTTATAATTTATAGTCCAATTGCTTGGGACGGATACGGGACAAGGCATACGAAAGGTCAAGTGAATAAACGAATCGTGTATTTAATTTAAAGACTTCAAAAAATAGCTGGTTCTCAATTCGACTGGGTTTTTAACTTTTTATGATGTTACTCGGATAATCGTGATCAGATTTTTTTTAATCGAACGGCTATAAGCCCAAGATTTTCCCGTAGGCACCAAGTAGGGTACTATACTCTGTCCAACCAGCTTGCATATATTTCTGTACAAAATACATACATTCCATATACGAGGTTAAGTCATACACCCTAGACATACGAGATTGAGTCACACAAACATCGATATGTGTTAGCACTGTTTCGTTAGTTTTGTCGCCGGCAAATATATTTTTGGAGGAAATCCCCAGTCGTGCGGGGAAACGGTAGATATTTCCGTGGAATGCCCCTATTGCGATATCTTCGGTGGTGATTTTCAATCATTTATATAATATATTTGAGATCGGAGTTGTATGTACTTTCATTATGTTATTGACAGTGTATGATTTTGATTAATGCCCATAAATGTCTCGTCTTGGCTTGTATAAGTTATACACGAACACATTTTAACTGTCTCTAATTAATAAAACTAATAAATAACTGCCGCACATAATGTATATAAAAAATAACTAAATATCCATAACTTACCATTTTGCGTAAGTTTAGTAGAGCAAAGTAATGTGCTGATAGTACAATTTTCTTTGGAACTTCTTTGGAATGATACCACGACGCCGTTAGTAGGCGTGCGGGCTGTATCAGTACTACACGATGGAAGTGACAGGTAGCTCGCAGATGCTAGTCTGAAACAATGATCATATTTTATATTAAGTATACCAACTTACCAAGCGGCGACAGTTGACCATTGTCTTAATAAGGATGGAGCAATCCAATGAAATTTCTACAATCTTACGAATACTATATGTTTTAATGCACACGTCAAATGGAGAATAACAGTAAATAAGGCGTTATTGATGCGCGTCAGTCAATTCATCAGACGTTAGATGGCGCCAGTAATCGTCATATCTTTTAAAATGTGCTGTTTGAAAGTTATTTTTTTAAGGTGGATGAAATACTGTAAATGAAAAATTAAACACATTTAAAGCATAACTTTTAATATGTGTTTGTTATTTTGTTCAAGATAAATTATAAGATTTAAAAGTATAAAGCGGGCTATTTTCTTTGTAGGTCTTTGAAATAAGATTTATGCATTATTCATTTATTTATGCACTCACCAAATCATCAGTCGAAACGGATAGTCAAAATAAAATATAGTTTTTTATTTATGTCATAAGTTATAAATAAATGAGCAGATGCGACTCATCCGCCACCAACATTCAAAGACTAGACAGTAACCTAACACTTGATCTGTAAAGTTACTGGTCTTTCCAATAACGAACCTTTACTTTATAATACGGATTAATTAAATGACAAATTACTTACTTGGTGGGATCGTCGCATTTGTACACAAAGAGCTCGTGTGCACCATCTCTTAGCGTTGCACCGCTCGCCTCCATCAGCCGGGCGAAAGAAAAACCGAATAGTTTCCTCTCATTCTTGTCGCGTGCTGCAATTTTAATAGTTCCCAAATTAAATTAAAATAGGCGTTGAACGCAGTCCTCTCAGATATCAGAAAACGAAGACACATATTATTAATTTATTACGATACTAGCGACCCGCCCCGGCTGCGCACGGGTACTATACCTACATAAAAACCTTCCTCTTGAATTAATCTACCTATTAAAAAAAATTCACAAAATCCGTTGCGTAGTTTTAAAGATTTAGTGACATAGGGACAGAAAAAGTGACTTTATTTTATACTATGTAGTGATAAGTAACTAAATCTTAATTAATTGAATGCGTCTAAAATGCATTTACATGCTTTATCACTACATAGTATAAAATAAAGTCACTTTTTCTGTCTCTATGTCCCTTTGTACGCTTAAATCTTTAAAACTACGCAAAGGATTTTGATGAGATTTTTTTTAATAGCTAGAGTAATTCAAGAGGAATGTTTTTATGTAGGTATAGTATTATCAAACCGCGATTAGAATGGGATTCGAAAGTACTGTTGACACAACAGTGTATAAGTCAATCTAGGATATTTTTATAGTTTTATTCATATATTTATAGTTTAAGTGCAATAACTTACAGACAATAGATTAATTAATCAGTCACTACATCTATAAACAACTCTTTTCTTGTAATTTTTTGTGTCAACAGTACTCTCGAATCCCTTTCTGATTCCGGTTTGATAATACCCGTGCGAAGCCGGGGTGGGTCGCTAGTGCTTATATATTTCGGATTTACAGACTTACTGGAGCAGTGTCGGAACTCGATGCGAACGTGTGCTAGTGTGAAGGTCTCCAGAGGCACTGTTAATCGCAGTTGTTCGCCCCACGCGGGACTGTTATTGTGGTACAGCACTAGCGATTCGTAGAGTGTGGCCCCGCTGCCGCTTGCGCCCCATACGCAGTCCTAATAGTGAGTTAAGTCAGTACTACTATTAGCATTATTACACATTTACTGATTTTTATAACAGAATAATCCGACGAACTGAGTATACTCCATTTCAAATACCATGGCCAGATGCCACATAAAACTTTGCAGTGGCGTCGGGCCATGGCATTTGAAATGGAGTATACTACTAGCGCCATCTGTTGATGATGTTGATTAAACTATAAACTCTGTTTAGGTGTAGTTTACTTCATATGTGAGCGAGTCTTTATGGTAAGCGACAAGATGGGACGTTTTACTAAAAACTAACACATATACTATTGACTTGCCTGTCAAGACTGATTGTGATTAGGAAATAAAATATATTGTAACCGAATAATGGTAACTTTCCCACTCAATAATGTTTTGGCCAGTATTGTCTTGAACTAACACATTCACCAGCAAACTGCCTAACTAGCCGAATAGCTGTCTTTCAAATAATATAGACCCACTACCTATCTCCCTGTCATACCAAAACGAAAGGCAACTCACACTAATAGTCTGTTCAGAATTGACATGGACCTTGACACTCCATTTCATTACAGCCTTAAGTTACATACAGGTCATTCTGGACATGATGACGTCAGAAAAGCTTCGTTGGCCGATCATATATGTAGTAGAACTAGAAGATAATATAAGTTGAATTCACACTAATAGTCTATTCTGGGTGCTTAGCCAAGTTGCCAATCGCTAACGTTCAGTAGCGTATCGTAGTTTTCTCTCTCTGTCACTCTTTTTAATTAGTGCGACAAAGTTGCCTATCGTTCACGATTGACGATTGAGCGTTAGCGATGGCAACTTGGCCAGGCACCCTGTTGTTGTCAAGAGCGGTTACCATTGTCAGCATTTTTTCACTACCTACTTTTCCCTCCACTATCAAACTCAGCCTCTATCGTTAAATACAGGGCAAACTGAGCGTAATGACGTCAGGGAAGCCTCGATGGGAGATTATTCTAGAAGGTAATAAGTTGAACTCACACTAATAGTCTGTCCCGTGTTGTCATGCACGGTAACCGTAGCCAGCACATTTTTCGCTGTACTCTTCCCACCCCTTTCAAATTCAGCCTTCTCTAAAGTGAGATACAGGTCATTCCGGACATCTCCGGGCATGATGACGTCAGGGAAGCCTCGTTTGGCTGTCACCGTAGCGCCAGATGCGACGGCTTCGTTGATACTGCCTGTGTTGGTTAGCAGTCTAAGTGCTACTACTATGCCTGGAATGAAAAAAAATAGTATGAAAATATTATATATGTCGGAGACATGCTTCAGTTGGTGCAGACGTGTACGACATGTCGAGTCATCGAACGTCTGAATAGTGTTATTTGCAATGTTTACATTTAATTTGTTAAGAGTTATAAAATGTAGAAAACGATAGGCAATGTTTTGCTTGAGATGTTCTTTGTTTGGTCCATGCAGGTAGACATTAAACGTCATGTTGAGATCTACCCGCCTATGAAGGAAGTAGTTGTGAGCTGAGATTATAAAAGGTCACTAGCGCAGTGTACAGGGATTCATTCTTGATTTAGAGTTGGAATAAAGGATTCCAGGGTTGAGTAAATGATGCATGGACGCAAGCTTATAACTCTCCAGTCGTTTTCTATCAGTATAGTTTATAGTGTTGTAAATAGTCTTGTTTTAAGTGTGTACTTGTTGTGACTATTTAAAGTTTGGAAAATGTAAGACCGTCTGAGTTTCTTGCTGGTTCTTCTCACGACAGAGGTTTATCATTTGTGAACCAGTATAATAAAAGATTGTAATTTACCTTGTGTTTAATTATGTGCGTCCATGCATAGTATACACCTTTGTAAGTAGATACGATGAGTATCTAGAAATTAAATATTCCCTCCCCTGTTCTCGGCTGTCCTTCTGACATCAGAAAGTGGGATGTTGACTAATCGCCTACAATAAGTGGTGATGGTAAATGTACCACACGTAAAGAGTGAGGTTTGAAATCATCGACAGTCGGTAAGGTTGAACTATCGTTACTATTTTATTTGGTGTAAGGTGTAAACTACTCGTATCTTTTGAAGCAAAGTCTGTTTCGAGACGTAATTTGAGATATCAAGTTAGTTTTTTTATGGAATTTCTATTGTTGCAATACGTGTGGGTAGGTACCCCACCCACTTCACAAAAAAAAAACAGTAATTCAAATAATTTCAAAGAATATCATGGCTCATACTTGTTACTTTTCTGATTTTTGAAATACTAGCAGTTCTGAAATACGGGCTGGTAACCCGTGGTTTTGTTTTGCGGTCTACCAAAAATTGATTAGAGATTTCGTATGCCTGTTTTTTAAAGTTTTCTATGCGTGTGACATTTATGTTACAGAATGTTTCGTGATGATTTCGTTCGTGATGAATTGATGATACTGATGACTATGTTGTGGAAATGAAACGAGCTCAGAATGTTTCAATTTCAAGAACAACACGTTCATAGTAGCCAGAAGTTCCGTTCATGACGACTATGCTGTTGCGATGAAACTACCACAATTTCTTGTGAAACGTCCAGGAAATGAAGGAGAATAAAGACTCCAGCTCTTCGGGGGTTGCTTTTGGAGCAACGGATGTACAAGGACAGGTTTCGTTCCAATTGTTTTAATGCAAAATTCGAAGCATTAATTTAAAGAAATAACAGTTTGACATTTCTATTTTTAGCGTGAAGTTTTTGTGTTTACAAAAACGTTTTTATCTTTGCGAGATTAACTTGGTTGTAGTAAAGTGAAGCCCATTATTATTTTAATACAAAGTTAGCAAAGGATACCAATACCCTAACCTCAACTTTTATTTTTGTGATCAGGTTAAGTTGAGAGCTCGCATGCAAATTATCTCTGTGATAAAACTGATACCGTACAATTTGATGATTACAGTTCAACATGGTGAATTGGAGCGAGCTGCCGACCTGCAAGTTATTGCTGTCATCATGTCCCCACGGCGCGGCAGAGGCTGATGGCTGGTGTCGCTGCTGCCTACCGTGAACACGTGGTGCAGCGCGTGGTGTAGACACGTTGTCAATCCGGTGAGGAGTTCACATTTTGTTGAGCTATTTGAGCCCTGAGCTAATGTTGTTGAGTCATCGAGGGCTTCTACCCTTTCGATTCTATAGAGTTAAAACTTGAGCAAGAAATGCAACATTAAAACTAAATTAGACAGCGATAACGTAAGGTTACGCAAGTTTATTAAAGACTTTATTAAAGTTTTATTAAACGCATTGAGATATATTTTAACAATTTCTGATATAGGATGATGATGATGATGATGATGATGATGATGGTGATGATGACGATGATGGTGGTGATGATGATGATGGTGGTGATGATGATGGTGGTGATGATGATGGTGGTGATGATGATGATGATGGTGGTGATGATGATGGTGGAGATGATGGTGATGATGGTGGAGATGATGGTGATGGTGATGATGATGATTATGATGATGATGGTAGTTATGATGAAGATGGTGGTTATGATAATGATGGTGGTTATGATGATGATGGTGGTTATGATGATGATGGTTGTTATGATCATGATGGTGGTTATGATGTTGATGATGGTTATTATGATGATGATGATGGTTATTGTGATGATGATGGTGGTTATGGTGATGATGATGATAATCATTTCTTATTATTTGGACCGTCAATAGTTTCAGTTTGACTACCTTAGTTCAATTAAAATGGTGGGTACTAGAATTAGTCATTATAGTTTGCAATCGTATAGTTTGCAATCGTGGAATGAAACTATTTACATTTTTGTTGGGTTCAGTTTTCTCGGACTACATACACCATTTATCATTCGTAGTCGTAGGTGTAAAATCGGATCTATTTTTCCGTCTCAGTGCGGCCACGACTGTGAGTGGCGTGCGTTTGGTTTAATGGTGTAAGTGGTCAATGCGTTTTGATTGTCCGACAGCCATGGAGGTGGTTGTTAAGACTCTATTGCTCGGTGTAGCATCTGGAGTATTGTAACTGCTGTGAGTACTGCAACCCATTTGTTGTTTTTGTTGAAGTGAAGTGTTTCATTTTTACTATTGTAGAACTATGTCGGTTACTAGCTAGTAAAGTAGTAAGTACATAGATAGACTTGCTAGTCTGTTTCAAATGTTAATGAAGTTGATTTTAATTCCCTTAGTTGGTTAAATGAGTACCTAAAGAAAATATGATACTGCATTACGGAATTTAATTTTCTATTAACTACTTTAAATGCGGAAAGGGTAATTGTTAAATTTAATGAGTTCTTATGTCATTTGAGCTTTCAATGGACTGAGAGCAAGTTCGATGGATTGAGCGTGATCTAATAATCGCATCGGAAGTTCCGGAGCATGTAAAAGGTGCACGTGAACTGCTTTTTATGTGCAGTATACTCTTTGCGAGGAGTAGCACTTACGCGGCTGAAATGGTTAACTTCTGATGGGTTATTGGATCCTAACAAGCCCATGGACAGAAATTGAATCAGGTGCATGGTTATGGTGTAACCTGGTTGAGTAACTTACGTTTTTGTTTGAGTCGAGGGATTGACTCTTTAGTTTAAATCATTTTGACTTTTAATTGGTAAAACAGAACTTGGTTTTCAAGAAATGTAACTGAGTGATATTTGATGACGTGATGAAAGATGTGAATTTTTGGTATACCGTTACGTTCTGGGGGTAAAAATGTGCCGGGGTGTTAATTGCCTAAAGACTGGCATGATTTTTGACATTGTCTTGTCAAAATCCCAAACGTGATGACGAATGTTGTAAATCGTATGTTGGGCAAAGTAATAAGTTGGCTTCAGAGTATGCCCACAGTCAGTTTGGTGACTGTGGATGGTTTTCGTACAATCATGTGATGATTGTAGACAGTGTTCCTGCGTACCTAGCTGAGGTCGTGGATGAAGTGTGCCTACAGTATTATGGTGACTGTAGATGGTATTCCTGCGTACCTCGCTGAGGTTGTAGATGAAGTGTTCCTACAGTATTAATGGTGACTGTAGATGGTATTCCTGCGTACCTTGCTAAGGTCGTGGATGATGAGTTTGCCAACAATGTTGTTGAGAGTTATAGTGTTCTTGCAAACTTTACTCGGATAGCGGGTGTTGTGACATGTTGATGACTGTAGATTGTTTTTCTGTGTACATTGCTGAGGTCATGGGCGATGAGTTTGCTTACAGTATTTCTGATAACTGTTGGTGGTATACCGTGCCTTGCTAAAGTGGTGGATGTGTATAGAGTCATGTGGACGATTGTAAGATGTTCCTACGATCCTCTAACAGGTTATAGAAGAGGTGTGTGAAATGATTGTGTGTAAAATTGTTTCAAATTTGATTTCGTAAAATGTAATAGTAGTCCTTTCTATCCCATTATGTATTGAGGTCAGAATGGGTCGACCGTACCAGAGGCTTGATCGTAGCCGTAGCCCGTTGTGTCTGCCTGTGAGTAGTCCGTGGGTACGCGGTGCGCGACAGGCTCTGGCGGAGGTCGCGTTTTAGAGACCGTAGTGTCATAGGGATGAATCGGCGATCCCTTGGGGATGCGCGTAGTGTGTGTGGTTATGTGATAACCAATAGGCCACGAATGACATTATATTCCTCCGAAAGTTTTCTGTAATGTTTTACGTAAAATGTGGCTACGAAAGCCAGATGATACTTGTTTGCTCTAGATTTGAAATTGGTGGTAATTAATTGACCATAAGTGATCCTAAATTCAGTTGCAAAGATTAAAATTATTTTTCTTGAGTTGAGATGATTTTATGTAGACAGATAATTTGGTCAGGAGTGACCGAGTGGTAACAAAGACTACTGGTGTACGTGTTTGTTTCAGATACAAGCGAGGACGCTTGTCTTGTCAGTATGGCCGTGTCGGAGACATGCTTCAGTTGGTGCAGACGTGTACGACATGTCGAGTCATCGAACGTCTGAATAGTGTTATTTGCAATGTTTACATTTAATTTGTTAAGAGTTATAAAATGTAGAAAACGATAAGCAATGTTTTGCTTGAGATGTTCTTTGTTTGGTCCATGCAGGTAGACATTAAACGTCATGTTGAGATCTACCCGCCTATGAAGGAAGTAGTTGTGAGCTGAGATTATAAAAGGTCACTAGCGCAGTGTACAGGGATTCATTCTTGATTTAGAGTTGGAATAAAGGATTCCAGTGGCCTATTTCACCATAATTACAAGTGTGACAATTGTAAAATATCACTGTTACTGACGTCACAGGCCTCCGTAGGCTGCGGCTACCGCTTACTATCGGAGGGCCCATGTGCTTGTTTGCCAATAACATAAAATTATTACTGTTAACGTTATTCAATTATTAATAAACTACTTTTTATTTACCGACACCCGTGACAATTGTCGCAAGGTTTAGTACAATTCTCATTCAATCTTGACATGAGGTTCGGCATATGTCGGAATTTCGCTACAATTGTCATGTTTTTTGTGACAATTGTAATTTTGCTTCGCAAAGAAGTAGTTGATTACTGCTGATTTATTAAAGTTCCTGCACTACATTGCATGCTGGTGGCAATCAAACTCACGGCCCTTCCGATGGTAAACGGTAACTGTAGCCTATAGACGCCCCATATTGGAGAAACAGTAAATTTACAATTGTAGGACTTGTCAATGTGGTGAAATTGGAGCCAGGGTTGAGTAAATGATGCATGGACGCAAGCTTATAACTCTCCAGTCGTTTTCTATCAGTATAGTTTATAGTGTTGTAAATAGTCTTGTTTTAAGTGTGTACTTGTTGTGACTATTTAAAGTTTGGAAAATGTAAGACCGTCTGAGTTTCTTGCTGGTTCTTCTCACGACAGAGGTTTATCATTTGTGAACCAGTATAATAAAAGATTGTAATTTACCTTGTGTTTAATTATGTGCGTCCATGCATAGTATACACCTTTGTAAGTAGATACGATGAGTATCTAGAAATTAAATATTCCCTCCCCTGTTCTCGGCTGTCCTTCTGACATATATATACTCTGTCAAACCAGTTTGTCTGTAGAAAAAGGCGGTAAATCCAAATTTTCTACGGATGTCCCGCATAAATGTTTTAAAATGTACGAATTTTCTGACAATGGCTTTTCCAGTTTAGTACTGTTGAGATCTTATTGATCCTGATGTTGGCTTGTGAAGGAAAAATAAAGCCAGAGATGGATCGTGAGTTGGTAATGTTGATAATAAGTCCAAGTATATTTAAGTGACCATTTCGTCTTAGATTTATTTATTTATTATGACGTAAGTGTTTTAAACAAATATTATTTTGAGATCAACTTAAAATTTCTGTAATATTTGCACTATTAATTAAATCATTACATAGATTTACCCAGGTGATTAATGCTGTTCGGAGGTAAGTCTTTATTAATTATTTGTCTCTGAATCTTTTACTTGTCCCACATATTTCTTACGCGTTTGAAGTCTCGGGTTTTTTTACCTGCACAACGATATTTCATTATTATTCTTGATTATCTTCTACATAGGTATGAAATCAGTATTCAACACGAAAAGTCAAGTTTCAAAAGGTGACAGCGGGCAATATGCCACAGACCTCGACCCCAGAGGCCTCCAATGTAAATGCAGTATAATGAGCATAGGAGTAAAATTATTATACAACAATTTGGTGATCCTACCATCCATGCCGTATTGGTATTGTTACAGCATATAACGTAGTTAGAGTTACTAGGCAAAAATCAAGGACCATTTCCAGTGTCAGATAATGCAAATAAAACAACTTCGAAGGTGCATTCGTAAACAACTTATAACTTCTCTAAGGCTATCTATTACACGAGTAAGTTTTTATGTAAGTTGTACCGGCGAGTACAACTTACATAGTAGTATAGGAATGAGAGGTGAATATGACCAACTCATTCCTTAGTGTAGCTCCGTCTCTACTTTAAGAACTGACAGGCATAAGGCTGGCCTAAGGCCGAAAATACCTATGAGTTCTTACGTAAGTTGTAGGGACGGAGCTATACTAAGGAATGAGATAGTGATATTCATCTCCCATTCCTTAGTATAGCTCCGTCCCTAACTAGCAGGTGTAAGGCTGGCTTAACCGTAGCTATTGGCGATAATGTATGCATATGAAATACGTACCATAGTTTGGTTGTCCAGGTAGAACATTACATTTATTCGTCTGCTTCCGTATCAGCATGTCGTGTAATTGATGAAAGTCTTTTTCCTCGCTTTGGTATACCTGAAATTGTTTAATTCATTTATGAGACCAATTTGTAACCAATGTGACGTACTTATGCAAAATAACTGTGTATGTTTTTGGTAACTTTGATTTCTAATTGGATTTTAATATTCTTAAAATATCGAAGCGCATGAATACAGACATTCAATATGACCTTTTACTCAAAAATGTATATTGATTTTAAATTGGAATCAATTTGATTCACTGGTGGAACCCAGAGACTATTAGAAATACATACCAAGTTTGATATAAAGTCACCACATTTAAGGAAAGCAGCGAAGTATAACAATAAAGACTGTTTTTTTTTATTTGGTTCTAGTCCCGGGCGAAGCAAGCGAGTTTAAAAAAATCTTTTAATGAAGATTTGTTTCTTTTCAAAAATAAAGGAATGTCTCCTTTAAGTAAAATGAGCTAGCTTAAGGATTTAAAGCAGTTATCCTCCAGGGCCTGAGTTTAATTTCCACACTGTATATGTGAACATGCACTCTAACGGTATATATCGGTAATGATAATAGATAGAGGCCTGCTCAGATATTTGTGAGCACCCTGGCAGCTCCAATATATTTGTTGGCGACTGCACATGCTAGTTATATGTATATATAATATACAGGGTTCAAAATACAAACAGAATTACTTGGATATAGGTCGCCCCCATGACGCATATGGTCGATGTAGTACTTCGTATTGAAGATAAATATTTACAATCGTGCACTGATTCATTCATATATCGGTTGCAAAGATTTTTACGTTAAAATGAGTCATAGTTGTAGTAAATTCATTGAGAAAGATAGAATTGATGTTGTATGTGACCAGAAACAAAAATTTGTACATCGCTGTGAAAATATGTACAATGCTAAAGGATTATTGATATACCTGTTTTTGATAGTATAAAAAAATAATAATTTATTAATAACATGATGTACTCGCGATAACATGCAAAGAATGAGGCTATGGCAACGCAACAGGTTAAAATAAAATATTAATTCGACCCAATAAAATCGTCGTTCTTTCGCGTCTTTGACAATCAGTGCAATGATATAGGTCAACCGTTAATAGATTTCATCACTGTTGATTTGTGTAGGAGTGAGTATGTTCCAAGGCCAATGGACAAACTTTTCTATGAATGTAAATAACTCATGAAATGTATACGAAATGCGTAACCTCAATAACCTGTATAATATACCGCGAACTTCGAAGTTTGTAAATTTCTGGGATTTGTCTCTGTCACTCTAATGACGCCTTCGTTGGTCTGACAGAGACAAAACCCCGAAATTTGCGAAAATCGGAGTTCGCGGTAGGCCAACTGATATTTAAAGAATTCTCTTTTGAACATGTGACAGGGTCATCAACTTAGCATAAATAAGAGCATACCTCTTGTCGTTGTACAATAAAAACGTCGAATTATACATTTCTAAACATAATTCCGACGCGTAAAAATGATATCTTTAAAATATTTAGGGAAACAACTATACGAGAGGGTTATTCCCTTATGCTGACTACGCAGTGAATGGCCATTGGGAATTTCATACACATGGTTTTCCTCACGATATTTGCCGTCACCACAAAACATCTCGTCACATTCCGCACAAAAGTCCGAGAAATTCAAGCCACAGGACTTCAACCAGCGGTAGCATACCAGCGCCAAGGGGCCAGCGGGCGACTTGCTCGCACCGTTCACCAGCGCTACGACCGCGTGGCATTTTCTAGAAGCATCTTAGAGTTACCTTGAATGTGTACTCCTTCTCCGCCCCCTGTCCCGGCTGCCACAAGAACTCTGCCAATGGTAGCACACCAGCGCCAAGCGGCCGCCTCGCAACAGGCCCACGCCGCTCGCCGGTGCCGCCGCCGCGTGGTATTTTCTAGAACCATCTTAGAGTTACCTTGAATGTGTACTCCTTCTCCGCTCCCTGTCCCGGATGCCACAAGAACTCAGCCAATGGTAGCACACCAGCGCCGAGAGGCCGGTGGGCGACTTGCTCGCACCGTTCACTAGCGCTATCACCGCGAGGCATTTTCTAGAAGTATCTTAGAGTTACCTTGAATGTGTACTCCTTCTCCGCCCCCTGCCCCGGCTGCCGCAGGAACTCGGCTAATGGTTGCACACCAGCGCCGAGCGGCCGGCAGGCGACTTGCTCGCACCGTTCACCAGTGCTATCACCGTGAGGCATTTTCTAGAAGCATCTTAGAGTTACCTTGAATGTGTACTCCTTCTCCGCCCCTTTGCTTGACTTGCTCGCACCGTTCACCAGTGCTATTACCGCGAGGCATTTTCTAGAAGTATCTTCTTCTTCTTCGTCGTTCCCTCATGACATGACTGAGGATCGTGGCCAACAACTATGTCCTTCCATTTTTCGGGATCAAGGGCTATGTGGGCTGCCTTCTGCATGGTACCACAGGCTTGTCTAATAGGGTCCGACCATCTTGCAGGGGCTCTCCCCCTAGCACGCTTGCCCTCAACTTGACCCAGTATGATGTCACGTTCGAGACTGAGGTGTGGTGATCGCATTATGTGCCCAAAGAATTTGAGAACCCTCTCTTGGCAGATTGTTGAGAGACGTTTAGATATACTTAACTCTCTCAGAATGGACTCATTAGTTCTCATAGCGGTAGAAGTATCTTAGAGTTACCTTGAATGTGTACTCCTTCTCCGCCCCCTGTCCGGCTGCCGAAGGAACTCGGCCAATGGTAGCACACCAGCGCCAAGCGGCCGGCGGGCGACTTGCTCACACCGTTCAGTAGTTGCT
>JALPQI010003619.1:0-69023 GCA_025490895.1 Thaumatotibia leucotreta | reverse complement strand
TTTATGCTTAGGTATGTACTTATTGTGTGTTGCTGTCTGTAGGTTTAATTAGTTAAACGTGACGATTTTCATCAGCCGATACCTCATATACAATAAAAACAGGATTCCCTAATTCCCTTACAGGGTGTTTCTATCATTTCGTGCAAATCATATGTTTGCTGAAATAAAAAATAAACTAACTCCTAAATTCATTTCAAATATTTTTTATATGTTGCGTGATGTTCATAGGTATACTTAGCATCTAAAATTAATTCTATTATTGCAACATAAAATATATAAATAAAATATAAACATGCTAAAAACTCATTACCATCATCGGTCAGAACCTAGATTTACAGATTTGAGAGCGAATTACATAACTATTGCATGTACTACTTTGATTCAACTTCTTAATTTAGATGAAGTATTTATAAGTGAATGAAAGTTTAGTGGTTTAACAGTTTTAACACTGAATATTTATATTCACTGCAGCAAAATCTTTTTGTAAAGAAAAAAAAATCATTACCATAAATATAGTTTGCAGCAACGGAATTGGCCAGTAGGCATTGCAAATGTTATTCTATACGAAGTTACTTCTGTCCTCAATCCCCACCTCAGTCGGCTAGTAACCAGTGAACAAGACGGACGTGTGCCATTTTTTTAAGAAAAAATATATCGCGGCGGAGTTTTGGATTTGGTACAGTTTTTTTTCATTACCATTTGCACTGTTTTGATATTATTTTTTAAGTGTTTTATTGAACTGTGAATACTTAAATAATGAATATTCTATTCGAATGCTTAGTGAATGAATGGACCTGCAATTGCATTTATTTTTAAAGAGTTAATCTACAAAAGGTAAGGAAAAGTCATTACCATTCTTGTCATTACCATTCTTGTCATTACCGTCATTTATTGTTAACATACTAAAGAGAATGGTAATGAACTAAAAATTATGGTAATGAATTTCAGTATTAAATTCTTGCCACCATTTTATGTTAATTACCATTCTCGTTTTTTATCATGCACCTGACAGTTCAAAGTAATGAGTAATATTCAAAACTACATTTTCAGTAGGTATATTCCAAATATAACAAGTTATTCATTAAAATATCTCAAAATTGAAACTTAAACTTACGACTACGTTATTTCTTTTTTTGACCCATCATTACCAACATCGCATTTTCATTCCCATATTCTATACGTCATTACCATCTCTTTTGGAAAAGTCTTTTGTTAATAAATCGGTCAATTTTGCGTACAATTGAAAATGTATTATAGATTAATGTTTCTTTTTCGTAGGTCTTACCATTGCCACAACAAAAAAATAAAAATAAAAAATTCTCCCAAATTCCCCCGATTTGCACGAAATGATAGAAACACCCTACACAGGATTTTACCCACATTGGGGATCCTTGGCAACGAAGGAAAAAAATTAAATAAAACTCATAGTCATATAGAAAATATCCATAATCTCGAAGGAAATATTTATACTCATCACAATGATTGGAAACTCTCGCTCAGCTAATAAGCGTGTGTACCTACTTAATAGTCTTACTTCCGTTTTATCATAACAATTATAATTTATAAGTATAACTAATGTAATTAAAATCATGTACTTATCAAGAATTTTTGATTTTGTTTAATTTAGATTCATATATTTTTATATTCTGTAATAACTTATTATTTCCCATCGCCTAGTTGGTTTAATTAATATTTTCGGTCGCATTAAATTGTATCCTGTCTGTCCGTAAGACAGAGTGATAAGAGCATTACAATGGCACATTAGCATAATCTCAGCGCGGGCGCAGCAGATAGCGCTAAGGTTCTTACGTAAATTAGGAAATGCCTTCTACGGGCGCGCTACGGCTCTACGGTGTAGCGCGTAGCATCCAAATATTTGGTGTAAAAATAACTCTACTGTGGAAGTTACTAAAAGTGGCAAGGACTGTGTTTTAAATGAAATTCTTGAACTAAGTAAATCTAATTTTTATCTACACTATCTAGCTTTGTCGAAATTCTTAGATCGACTTGCACAATGTCGTGTTAGGCCACTAACACGAGGTTAATTTTAACGAATAGTAAAGTTTGTAATAAAATGTGACACTGATAAAATGTATAGTAACTTTTAAGTAACAATACTAAATAAATGTACACCCATGATACCACAAACAGGGTACAGTCACGTCCATAAACATGCACACACATCGGAACTTATTATTAGGGGAAGAATATTTAAATTTGAATGCAGTACTTATTTTATATCCGCGGACTTATTTTCTATCCGTCTCGCTCGCACCAATACGCGGGTATGAGCGGGATGAATAGAAAGCAAAAGCGCGTTAATAATTAGCAGCAACTCATGGTAGGGCTACAGGTGTCGACATATTTATGTAGGCGACTGTATCCAGAATTACTGTTACCAAGGTGTGAGTAAAAGGTAGTTAGATTATGACTAAAATAACTTCACGGTCGTTTGGTCGTTTTATGCTTCACTAAAATAAATTGAACAAGTGTTGGAAACATCAGCGAAATTTGTGTTTCTTTAGTATTGTTGCCATAAAGGCAGTGGTCGTAATGCGAAGGCGTGTGCAGTCGTCGAGGCCCGTGATTGGATTAGGTTTGTCCGGCTGACGAGTCCCGCGGGACGGCCACGGAGCCCTAATAATGCCACCGGCGCTCCAGATCAATCGAAGTAGTAAAACTACAATCACAAAAAACTAATAGAGCGCAAGAGCTTATAATATGATTGTTTCTTCTAATACTTAGGTATATTTAGCCAACATAAGCCGTGATGTACCAAATATTTGTGTGGTGTGCTTTGTTTTTGCTTGACTTTAAATAGGTACCTATTTATATAAAGATTTGATCATCGAAATTTTAGCTTTATCTAAATATATTTCTTATTTGACAGAGGGATTTTTATTTTTATCTAAATAATGCTTTTAGTACTTTATTAATACTCAAATAAGTTTTGTGATCAAAAACTCACTTAACTGATATAAACAGATTACTACGTAATATTGTTGTACTCTTAAGTGTTTTGCATGTCCGTAATTTGTCTAATTTAAGATCTGATTTCGATCTCTATCGAAAAAGTCGGGTAAAGAAATGAAAATTCTGTTCAGCACACAAAACGGATTACCTTAATAATGTGTCTTGGTTTACTCCGCGGTCTATTTAAAGAAATTATTAGGTACAATTACGGAACTTGTTGTGCGTGATTGGAATGCGAGCAGGGGCGAGGGTCCGGCGACAAATTCTTACAAATTAATACATCTCGTCGTCGCAGCCTTGCGATACGCACTGAATACTTTATTATTCTATCCCAACGCAATTTTATAAGTATTGACAGTGAGTGCGCTCGAGAGGGTTATGCCGTCATACATATAAATGAAACAAGACTATAAGCCGGCGAAACTCTATTATTGGCGAGTAAACAAAAGCGACGTTTCAAGTGCACCTTGAAGATGTTGCGGTGAATTTAATATTTGGGACAGTTCGAGTGTTTGAGCAGACAATGCCGCTGAATTCAGTCTCTAATCTTCGCGTATAATCTGTCGCGTCAGCGAAGCACTGCAATATGCGCCGCCGCTCACACTCGTTGTTTCGAGAGCAATCGAGGCGCCAATAAAAAAGACGATCGTCGCCCCGGGCCCGCCAGGGCACCGACTTATTTACAGAACACCCTGCCATCGCTATTTATTTTATTGACTGCCATTTGCTCTGACTTTTATCGCTATCCACTTCCCTGATAAAACAACAGCAGGTAAGTAAAGATGAGTCCAGCTGCAAAAAACAATAATATCCGAGGCAGGTAATCACAGAAACACAATATGTTTCTATAATTTCTGCAAAATCTGGAGCAGAAAACGTAGCATGAAAAAAAACATAGTCTAGATAGGTACTCGTAGAGTAAGGAAAGTGTTGATCAAAACTTAATACGTCCTAAATAGATCCCCATGCGAGTACCTAATTATAAATTAACCCAAATAATTAATTATCTACCAATGCCAAACACTCGTAACTAAGTACTTAGGCATACAAATGTTAATTTAATTGCGATACATATTTAAAACATTAGGTAACTAATGCTTGGGATAAATGATGTAGCTACATGCTTATCAACACACACACCTGGAACTTACACACTTACACCTTACACCTGGCGAAAAACAATATCTTTGTCAACTACCAATGTTACGATATCAATATAGTTAAAATATAAAGACACACGTGAAAAACACTCTTTTTGCAGTAGTGCAATTTTTAAATTTATATGGTCTTTTAGAAATATTGTTATTACCACTATAACTATAACAATAACTAGCTCATGAAAGGTTTGTCAATTGCCAAGAAGCATTAAACGGGAATTGTTTAATTTATTTTATTGCGTACGGCAGCGAGTCCGCGACCGTGGGCAGTTTGCAGGGCAAGGGGTGAGCCCCATTTTCCACACATCATTGCATCGGGCCGCAGGATTTATTTGCATGCGGGCCGCTGACCAGGAACCATTACTGCCATTACACTGATATCTGATCAACCGGTACGAGAGTTATGACGCTGTTGTTTTTCTTAACTACACCCAAATATTCCGACGAAGGGATAAACTGAATATTTAGACTGCAGAGATTTGTTCGCTGGGGTTACGGTTTCCGCTATAATTCTTTTTTTATTCAGCGCGGGTATGGACCGTGGACGAATAGTTGGCCATTGAAAGCAATATCGATAATCCGTAACCACATAACGCGTCACATGATAGAGTTATTTATTAACTGATTCAGCATTAAATCCGATTGTTGTTCGTTCAATACCTTTTAAATAAATTTGATCATGATCAGACCATGATTTACCCTATTTTTGTAAGATTACCCAGAAGCTAATAATGTCTAAAACGAAAAGCACTACAATTAATAGAACTTATATACCTATTAATGATTAGTTCTATCCGTATCAGACGCTCATTGAGAACTTGTCCGGAAAAACTTTCCAAACTTGTGTCAAAGTCGAAAAGTCCGAGGGCGAGCGGCTATTTACTGCGTTCTATTCAGATTTATGCCGCGAGTCCCGCTTCTCAATACGGATAATGAACGGGGCGGAAACTATAAATCTACTTAGTCGCCAAACTTACTTAATGCAGAAGAAAGTAAAATAAACATCGGCAGCTATTAGCTCGTTTGTGCGCATCGCACTACAAGTGAGTCGCGAGCGAGTATTACGGAGGCGGTCGACCCCCAGCTATTTGAACCTGCTTAGTGAGGTTTCCGTAAGCGTATTAATCTAAAATTAGGTCACAGTTAACACCGTACTATTGAGTAAGGGTCAGTGCTCGTCCATGCTGTGAAGGGCTGTCAGTCGAGCGCTGCATGCTCCATTGACATCAATTTATCAATAGGTAGGTACTTAGGTATACATCAACGAGCTAAGGATGCTTACTAAATGGATTAAGTGAAAGAATTCTTATTAGGAATGTATATGAATACTACGATGAAGAGAAACAAGCATACGACCCACCTATTGGCTTGAAGTCGTGGCAAAGTTGGAGTCTGGGCGAAAGAAGTAAATTTTGAGTAGGAGTAGGAGTAGACGGAAAGCGACAAAAAAATCTTATATCGTGTTTATGATTTCTTACTTCAACGAGTACCTAGTTTATATCTGCAGTAGGTACTAAATACACGCTTTGATTTCATATAGCTATTATGGCTGGATCAATGGTAATTACTAATTACAAATCACTCTTTATAGCTTATGCTACCTATATTTATGAATGAAGATCACAAATCAATCTCCCTTTGTATTACTTTTTGCACTATGTATCTTTCTTCAAAAAAATACCCCCCGAAGTGTCATTGACTACTGATGATTAGCTATACTGAAAATTCCGTGAAAATTATTTAATATGTAGATTATGTAGTACGTACCTGAGTTGTACGTACAACATCATAAAATACCTTTAATATAAACTGCAACATTTTACATGTAGGTAGTATCATTGTTGAATCATTTGGACATTTGTTACTAACTCCCATTGTGACGTAGGCGCCGACACCACTGGTCATATTTCGTATTCGAGGCGGTGGACGCGACAAATCAACCCGCGAGCAGCAATGGGAGGACAGACCGGCCCCGCATCGACAGCCGAAGATTTATAGCTAACTAGGCCGCGTTATCGCACGGTCTCCGTAACTATTTTCCTTCCAATTGTTGCGCTACACCCTATTCTTACCATTTAAACCGAGGGGTCAATATTTACATTGCGGACTTAATTTCAAGAACAAGAAAAACATGCGCAAAATTTGTAACAGTAGACTTATTAAAATTTCAACAGTTGCTTAAAACATAGCGGTTGGTCCGGAGCGCGTTAAATTCGAGTCCTCTTTGTAGAGGACACATAATCGGTTGTTAACGCGGTGACCGTGGTAAATCTCTGGTAATCCGGGGTGAGCAAATATAGTTGAGAGCAGATAAGGTGCGTCCGGCGCGGGCCAGCGGCGCTAATGCGCCATTTGTATGGTGATGCGCGCGGACCCCATACGCCGTGGGGCCGATATTCTATGGCCTACCCGCTTCAGGGCAGTTTAGGGGAACCAGCATAAGTCCGCTCTCCGTTGCACGTAGTTGCCAGTATATAGAGGTCATATTTTTACTGGATCGCTGGTAGCCTGCGAACTGTTAGGAATAAAAACAAGTCTTGAGTGCCCTCTTCACCCTGAAGCATGGAAATGACAGTTTCACGACAGCTGTGATACGATAATAGCATAAATTAGGAATGTAGTGACAGTGTATTTTTTGTTTCATATTCTGTACCTCACTGAATTTATTTCCAAATTACGCTAACTCCTAAAAATGTTAGCATGAACCCGAAAACAGAAAGTATTGTCAGCTCGTATACAAATCGCTGACCATAAACATAAAGTAACTCAGACAAACAGATACCAATGTAAAATCTGCATAAAAACCTCGAACAATTACAATAAATGAAACCTGCGTCATAAGTTAAAGACCGGTGGGAATTAAAAAGAGAGTTTGATAAGCACGCTCGGTGTGAGTGAAAACAGGGCAAAGTAAACACAGGCGACAATATTTGCTGTGTGTTTTAAAAAATGGACGGCGGTGGTCAGCTAATTTACATGGTAAACGTGTGCTTATGGGCCGTCACGTGCGCCCGTAAGACTGGACAGCTTGTGTGCCAAGAACACACTGACTGCCACCTGGTGTTTCAGACGGGATCTACATGAACCAATTCCCTAAAATATTGTTAGAATTAGAAATTATGCTCGAATTGGTTCGCTTGTGGTTAACGGACGCATGTGCTTAGTAATGTTTTAGTGGGTAAGTAGGTATATGTACGATAAGCATGACGTGAACTCTGATAATTATTAGGTATGCTTAAGCTTTGTGTACCTACTAAACTAATTGTAGCCTTTTTATTAAAGAATACCAATTTGCCGCTTACCATTGTAAAGAGCTTAGAGAAATATGGCGGAACTGCTTGTATTTTTAAACGAATTATTTGTCTAATGCTAAATTACAAAAAGGCTCACAATTATTGGTGTTGTGAAGTTTATTAAAATTAATTAATCAAAGAACTTGTTACAAACATCCCTCAAAGTTATGTTTAGTTTAGGCACATAGCTCAAGCTTATTTTTTTTCTTTGCCATATTCGAGTGAGTAGGAATTGGTTTTGGGGATTTTCCAACAATGTAAAGGTGTTATACGAAAATAGAATTCTCCCCTTTTGTTTTATCTCAAAGCGCCCAGGCCAGATAACAGGATAATTAAAATGCGATATAATTTAATTCATCTCTCGAGTATGGCGGATGACTCGGCGGCTCAAGGGTGTCATTAGCGGTTATCACTTCATTCCGGATGAAAAAACTTCAACAGCCCTCCGTGCTCACGTGCGGCGTAGATTTATTAATTTTCACCTCCGTAAATATGGTAATAATCGCAAGTAGGTAGGTAATATTACCTACATACAGAGCTATAAGCTGAACCAATAACAGTGATACGCTTATATGAAAGTATATCAAAGTAGCTAATGCTATGTGGACATTTGGTTACAAATTTTCTGAATACCTAGTTGTTTATATCATGCCACTGTTACCATCACGGTTTAGGTTCCAAAACGTCTTTATAGCCTTGGAATTAATTAAGGTTGCGTAAATATGTAAATATTTCATGTTTACGACTGTACAATATTATGTGAATTACATTTTATTTCTAGATATGAAAGCTACTCGTAAACTGTACCTATCGTATTTATAAACAAGGCTCATCCGTTCGGCAGGTACCAAATTAATTAAGCACTGATTTAGGCCGGCCTTATACATCCGGAATCAGAATATGAAAGTTCAATCAGAAAGTTATGGTCAGATAAACTAAGAAAATAATTATTCATAAGTACGATATAACGATCTCGACTCGTCTATTAAAGTGAACCTCCGGCGTTGACAGCATTCTCCGACTTTTGCTGTGTCAGCAGTTCAGCACTCACCAACGCGTGTGGTGCTGTGCTCTCAATACGCAACTCTTGCGGCCTACTTACTGATGCAACTGACACAATTTCACCAATCAGTTGACACCTGTAAAAGGGCTGGATGGGCATGAATGAAAATAATCGTCTTGGCATTGTGCTGTTAGTCTAGGATGTCTCGAGAGCGCTGGCATTTCTCAGAGCGTAACAGGACATCTCATTCAGCCGGTGACGTTTTTTCGGAAGTGGCTAAACGATTTGAGGTTGGTTTTGGTTGTCTCATAGAGAAACGGGTGCTGTATCTGACGACCGAAATTGGTACCAAAAGATGCAGCCACTTCCAAAAAAACGTGACCAGATGAATGAAATGTCGTTTAGGCGTTTACCTACGCTCTGAGAAATGCCCGGTAAGTGAGGTCCTTAACACCAATGAGACTTTGTAAAAGGGCTGGATGGGTAAAAAAGAATTTATAACAGACGCCGGAAAACTAAAGTTTGGTTTCCAGGCAAAGCAAGTAGGAATAACGATTTTCTCAAACTTGCAATGAAATAAAATAATAAAATTAGAAGTCGATTTCACAAAACAAACAAATGTTTGTTTTGTGAAATCAACAAAAATATTTCGTTTAAACAGAGAAACTAAATTAAATGCATCTGTTTTGCATTTAATTTAGTTGCAAATAATCGATGCAATCGTTAACCCCGGTTTTCCCAAACAGAGTTTTCCCTTTGTAGCTAGTTCTTGCAGAGCAGTGCTCTCGAGCCGGCGGCTGCTGATTCAGCAGTGCGTACGATCGATACGCATCTCCTGCCTATGCCCTACTTCCTTCGTACCTCGTAATTTTATCAGACTTTGGGTCTTTGGACTTTTAAGTATTATCAGTCATTTAGATATATTCAAGTGAAGAAATATATGTTGTTGCTGACAGAGTGCAAAAAATTGTATAGGTACACTTCCTTATACACCGTGGGCTTTTATAACTCGAAAGATTTTAACCACGCATTTTTCATGTAACAATAAACAAATTAATATTATATGAGTTTTGTCATTTTTGGGCAAAAAAAATTTTTTTTTTTTTTACATTTTTTTTTGTTTTAACAAAAAAAGTAAATGTTATTAATAAAAGTGGCACTTAAAATGAGCTTTAACGATTTTTTTTACAAAAAACAATTTTTATAAAGGTTTTATTTCTCACCTTTTGACATAGGTACCTATATTAATTAGGTTAGTGAGACTATTCTCCATAATGGCACCAATGCCGTTAAAAAGACTAATATGTTTTTTTCAATTGGTAATAACTTTGAAGGCGATATCCAGAAAAGTTTATATGACATTATAGTTTCTAAATGTGGTCAGAATGTGGTAGTTTCTAAATGTCTTAAACAGCCCACGGTGTATAGTTGCCAATTTCAATAAATAAAAAAAAAATATAAAAAATTCTAAGAATGATCATTTGACAGTTATAGATTAATCCTTATTAATATGAGGGTAAGACTCACCATTTTTCAGAGCTGTCAAATGTTCTTAGAATTCGGTAAGTTTAGTAAAAGTGAATATTACGCGTTTCTATATCTTCTGCCTTAACTGTATAATATACGTAGATAGTAACTATTTTTGACCATTAGGTATACCTAAGTAAGATTACCTATAGTAAAGTACTTCAATGTGAGCATTTTAATAAAAAAACGTCGCACTTTGACGCTTAGGTACCATAAGAACAGGAATTGGCTTGCTGCTATACCAATTAAATACTAGCACCGTTTGGTTACGGTAAGCGACAAAGTGGGACGGTTTTACTAAAACTAACTTGGACAGAAAAACGTAAATAGGTATAATAAGGAAGTGTTGGAAATAGCGAAAGGGAAAAGACAGATCATGTCCACAATATAAAAACATCGAGCTAATTGCATAGGCAATATTTTGAGACATGGGTGTCATGCTACTTTTATGTAACAATATACATTAGAAGACAAAATAGAAGGGAAAAACCGGCCAAGAGCATGTCGGGCCATGCTCAGTATAGGGTTCCGTGCTTATTCGAAATTGGCTGGGCCGATTATGTTTGAAATACTTAGTTTTATTTATAGTAGTCTATAACTTCTATAAGCCCACTATTTTTGATTTTTTTCAAGGTGCAACAATTTTTATTTATTCTGGAGTGGTTATCTCCGAAAATATTGACATTAAAAAAATAACTTTCTTCCAAGACCCTTATTCTTTTCAAGATACTTACCTATTCAATGATACCCCCCACTATAGGATTACCTACTGCAAATAAAAAAAATCATCCCCACTTCACCAGTTGGGGAGGTAGACGATAACAAGTTTTTTTCTCGTTTTTGTTCTACCACTTTGTTGCCAAATTGCCGATTTCTAATACTAAGTAACGGCCACTAAGCTATGCTGCGGACAGACGGACATGGCGAAACTATAAGGGTCCCCTTTTTACTACGGAACCCTAAAAAGAGGAAGAGGAAGAAAAAAAAATGGCAATGTGAAAGAGTGGAGCAGTAGCCAGACATACCAAAATAGACCCACATGGAAAATGCTGCAACGAAAGAGTGCAAATAAATATTGGTGACGATACGCGTGTCTGACCATTTGAAGGGTCCACGGAAAGAACATGTCTAGTCAGTTCAAATTACTGAATTAAAAACCACCTTACTTTTAACAGAATAAGGTGTGAATTTGCCCTGATTTTTTTAGGCACTGGACATGTTTTTTCCGTGGACCCTTTATTTAATAGTATCTATATACACCTAATTAGATATTAGATTAGATTCGGTTTTTTATTTACGTACAGGCGAAGTTATCGAGAAAAGTACCTAAGTTAGTTCAGAATCAGAAATGACTGACGCTAAACATATTTTATATAAGTAGGTACCTAGGTGAAAAAATTATGAAAGTCACGTTACCTGTTGTATGTGTGAATGAAGTGTTCAAATAGAGAACACATAGGTATTTCAAATTAGCAACACATACAAAACAAACGCCTATTCGAAGACGTCACGTAAGGTGCATTCAGATCAAACGAGCATTCGCTATTCTATCCCCCACTCTAGGAAATCAACGAATCACGTTTTGTCTAGCGATCGAATTTCGTAGAGTAGAGGGTTAGAATGAGAATAGCGAATGCTCGTTTGGTCTGCACCAATGCAGGGGACAAGGTAGTAGGTAAGAATATTGTACATGTCAATCATACAACATTCTTACTACCTTGTCCCCTTGAAGATTTGAAATGGTTCTTATGGTTGTGAAAAATAAAACTTCATAGTTTAAAAACAATGCCTTTTATTAGTTTTAGATATCACGTTTCTTAGTAACATTTACTATTTAAGAGGTACACAACCAAATGAAAGAAACGATTTTATTTTTCAAAATGTGCAGGTTCGATTCCTGGGCCGAGTACCTACACGTATTTTTGTAAGTGTATGAATGATTTGCTAAAATCAATCTCATGGTTCCTAAGACAAGAATTCACTATCTGTTTATGGTTTCCAAAACCGCCATACTGATCCATTTGTATTGATCACTCTGTATGTTGCGCGATTTTAAAACCGAAAGAAAAGAACCGAGGAACTGTAAGTGTTTGGAAACTAACAATATTTGATGTTTTAACACTCGGTTAGATAATATATGTAACAGATGGCAGCACTACTGCGTACTTTTATAAATTCAAAATTAATATTTATATTTTATAGTCTGTCAAACCAACTTTGGCAGTAACAAGAGGAAGAAATCACTATATGCTTCTCTTTTTTTGAGTCAATAACGTTAGGGTAAGAAAGAAATAGTATAATTATCTCTGTCTACGCTTCAAATGAGTACAACCCTGGACGAACTATATTTAATTATTACTTTTTTTGTCATATAATAAAATAAAAAAACAATCTTAATTATCTTGTTGGCTGTTTGTTTCTAGTCTAAGTGCTTGATAGTGACATTAATTTAAAAAATATGACAATAGTCAAACGTCAAACAAATGTCAAAACTGACTGAGATTCGTGAATTGTTTGTTTTTACGAAAAAAACACATTAGAAAGTGCAAGCAAACAATATACAATTATTTTTCGTAAACAGTTTAATGCGGAAATATTAATTTTATTCAAATGAATCAAATATCTCAGGAGTCATTGTGGCATTCATCTTTTAAAGTGGTTAGCCTTGAAGTAGATGTCATCTATTACGTTAAATGAGTGCTTGTTTATTTTACATTTAGTGATATTAGTTGCGAATTCACGATTATATGGCTTTGATGGTTGACTTATGTTTTACGGCCAATCGGAAGAGGCATGTTTTTTCCACGGAATCGGGAGAAGGGAGTAGGCTTAGTCGTTGTGAGCTGGATCTGCCTTGCCGTGCTGTGCGCCGCGTCCTCGGCGCCCTGCGACAAGACGCGCAGGGTCTTCACCGAGCCCAGCGGCGTCATCACAGACGGGCCCACCGACTCTAACTACACTCAAGTCAGTCACTCTGACCTTCTCAACAGATTACTTCTACTATTCACTGCCGAGCACACATTAATCATTGTTTTCTTGTAGGACTCCCATTGTGAATGGCTTATCAAGGCAGCTAATAAAAGTCAGTTCATAACATTGAGTTTCCTGCGTATGGGCACAGAGTGTTCATATGACTATGTGTTTGTGTATGATGGAGACTCCTTCGACGCACCATTACTTGGAAGCTTTAGTGGAAAAACTGAACCTCAGAATGTGACTGCTTCAAGTGGATTTGTGAGTGATTTCTAATACTTAATAAGTGACTGTTACACCTTTGCCTAATCAATTTCATTCTTGTGATTAAAAACTCATTAACACAAATTTAATTTGATATACACTTTATTGTGATCTTATATTAAGTGAACCAAGCTAGTTGTGTTACTTAGTAACATAAGGAATATTGATAATTTTTAATAATAATAACAAAAATCATGGGACAATTTTGCACAATTTTACCTAAGGTCTATTCATCTTTACTCGTCTTATCGTGTAAACAAACCACAGACCAAGTGAAATAAACAAAACGTCAACGATGATCAAAAGACAATCACTAGTGATTAGAAATGTCGATATAATGAAATGTCAGCTTAATGAGGGTTTTTGATACTTTTTCTGCCGCTATGGGGAGGTGAGATGGCAGCACTGAGCGGGGGTTTTGACGAATTGTCAAAATAAATACGCGCATTTAATTTTCTATATATTTATCGGTTTATTTATTCTGAAAACCATTACTTTAGGAATATTGTTTTCTAAAATAAATAAAAAAAATAGTTCCAAGTCAATTCCCATGAAATTAACAAAGTTAAAGTAATTATTTTTAATACCAATGACTTTGCGCGCCTGTTTTATAGCTCCGTCTTCAGTTCGACGACCGTGTATTAGTCGTAATCCATTACAAAATCAATTATCTTCCAAATAAAATAGAATTTCAATATTTTAGGCCCAGGTGCCTATGAATAGTATGAATCTGACAGCTGTCGAGACCAGGTGCGTACGAAGCGCCGCCTGGTGGCAGAACAATTATCGAAAACCCTCATTTCACTGCTTACGTAAATAGAGGATTATCGATTTTGCATCGTCTGTCAGGAAAATAATTAATTAGTACAATATTATATCAAAAACTATGGTTACTCAAATATTTATTTTTTTTATTGTAAAGAAAGGGTAGAAAATAAAAAGATATTGGTAACAGAAATCCGCAGGCAAGCCAGCGGCCCTACCGCGAACTTCGAATTTCGTAAATTTCGAGGATTTTTCTCTGTCACTCCAACGAAGGCGCCACTAGAGTCATGAGAAAAATCATATGAAGAGCACCCGTAACCAACAACATGATGCGAAGTAGCGAAACGAATGACGTGAAGATTTTATTAAATATTCAATAGACAACTAAGCACAGCCTGTCTTTGAATAAAATAAATATTGAAATCAACTACAACGATTTTGGTTAATTACTGCAATTTATTTTAATGAGGGTTTTTGATACTTTTTCTGCCGCTATGGAGAGGTGAGATGGCAGCACTGAGCGGGGGTTTTGACGAATTGTCAAAATAAATACGCGCATTTAATTTTCAACATATTTATAGGTTTATTTATTCTGAAAACCATTACTTTAGTCATATTGTTACCTAAAATAAATAAATAAAATAGTTTCAAGTCAATTCTCATGAAATTAACAAAGTTATAGTAATTATTTTGAATACCAGTGACTTTGAGCGCCTGTTTTAGAGTTCAATCTTCAGTTCGACGACCATGTACCTATTAGTCGTAATCCATTACAAAATCAATTCTCTTCCAAATAAAATAGAATTTCAATATTTTAGGCCCAGGTGCCTATGAATAGTATGAATCTGACAGCTGTCGAGACCAGGTGCGTACGAAGCGCCGCCTGGTGGCAGAAAAATTATCGAAAATCCTCATTACATTTTTCCCAAGTTGTACTTGAAGTATTAATATCGATATATTGTCATGCCAACATTACAGTACATAGACAATCTAGACATCGCAATGTCACATCAATGTCGGGAGTTTTTAAAGTTATCCGAGCGTAACAGCGTTTATTGACGAAAATCTTTACAGAAATGATATTTTTCAGTGCTTTTTTGAGTGATTATAATACTTTGCGAGTTTAATTAAGTATGCAACAACAGTTGACGTGATGATTAATGTGTAATTGCAGAGAAAAGTGTGATAATGTTTTCAAAAAATGTTTGTTTACCTGATAAGACAAGTAAGGATGAATTCACTGTAGTCCTGCAGTAAATTCAATTATAGCTTATGTTGTGGGTACTAGGCCACAATACATATAATACATAGATATATATTGATACTCAAATACATAAAAGACAATGATGACTTAGGAAGAAACTCTCCTGAGACTTGAACCCGGGTTCACTATCAAGGAAACTATGCAGGCATAATTAATAATTGTATTGAAATCTTCTTGTATGCAATAGGCAAGATGATGCGACTATTATAACTTCCTTTTGCCTTTGTCGCTTCCTTATAGTAGGATAATGTGCCCTGTTTCAGTTAATTAACAGATAATTCTGATAAAATAGATTAAGGGCTTATTTCACCATTCCCAATATATCTGTAAGATATCAGTCCTTTTCTTGTATCTGCTAAAGGAAAAGGATAGTGATGATTTTAACAGACAGATATTATTTATCTGGTGATTATGAAACAGGCAAATAAACCGAGACCAATATAAACATATAGTTACTATATAGATTAATAATGAGGTTTACATGATGTACTAATTATACTCTTAAGAGACTTTCCACTAGAATCACAATATACTTCACTTTTCTTATTTGTTGATATTCAAACCATATTCTTACACCATGTTTGGGAAAATACATTCTGCTGTATTTTGGAATTATATATTTATATTTGTTTATATTGCAGATGTTAATATTGCTGTATAGTGACACTAACTATGTTCTCGATGGGTTCCGAGCAACATATGCCATACATGACTGCCCCAACAACTGCACAGGCCACGGGTTGTGTGTGCAGCACAAGTGTTTCTGTTTTGGCACCCGAGGCGGGCAAGACTGCAGCCTGCAGCTTTGCCCAAATCAATGCTCAAATAATGGACAGTGCAAAGGGGACAGATGTTTATGCAAGAAAGGGTAAGGCACTATTCTTATATAATCACAATCAAAATTTGTGTCATTAAAGCTAAGATGATTCTAAAAAATGTGATGGATTTGAGAAAAGGACTTATGAATTGACTTGAGGACTTATGAAACAGGACTTACTGGCTTTAGAGTTTGATATCATTCCTTTTTTTTCATGACAAATCTGGTTAAAATAAAAACCATACTATACATATTTTATAACTTTATCGTAATGCAGAGTAGATAAAACCTAGAATTATTTGCCCTATGAGAATTGCAAGAAAATTTACATTGTGAAAAACAACATATTAATGAAATTTAGTAAAAAAGTTAGTAACTGATCACTGATTTACTAAAATCGCTGAAATGATTCGTTCCATGAAAATTTTGAGATCAAAGTTCTGTAGTTAATAACACAACACAGTCAAATGTAGTGATCATTTAATTTGAGCCCATTGCCTCGCCAACCTTTAGTGGCCCAGTATCATGTTAGTGACTAATGTAATAGAACTATTATCATTGTGTTACTGACTCATGTAATAACACGATGATAGTTGTCTGAATGGAATAGTTACAGTGATGAAGTTCTACATTGATGACTGCACAACAGAATGATATTTAGGAAGTTGTTCATTCTTTACCAGTGATACTATTATTAAATAGTAGGATTACTAATGAAAAATTTTGTCATTGCAAAACCTATGATCTGTTTCCATGTTTCATATTTTATTTAGTTTAACATTAAATTGACCTATATTGCAAGCCTGCAAAGTCATAAGCTGAGTTTACACTTGCAAGCTATAGCAGCATTTTGGATACACAACTACAGGTTATGAGAGTGAGTGGCAAATAATTGCATCTTTCTTGCATATTGCTTCATTTCAAAACATGCAATAACTTGCATGTTAAAAACTCAGCTATAGGGTAAAATCGTAATGTCCTCAAGAGTTCATTCAGTGAGGTATTGTTGCGGTTCAGCTATGATTGCGGAACCGGAAGGACAAGTTGCGATAGCTTTGAATAAACTAGAATCTACATCGGTAGTTTTGTTTATAACGATTGCGAACTCTGAGTGTCATCTTCTGTAATTGTATTTTCTGGGACAATACACTCGCATAAACTTATTTATTCTATGGTCAACATTAGGGGAGAGTGGGTAAAGTTCGTACCGTGGCAACTTTCATTCGCGGGTATATCTTCACTATACATATACACATTTGGGGCGTATTCGTACATTATTTTATTTTTTAGGAAAAATCATTAAAAATATCTACGCTACTTTGTACCAGCTTTAGCTGAACTAGCCAGAAAAGATAAAGTAAGAATCAAGCGGCATTCATTTCAGTTCGAAATTGCTGCGAATTTATTATCTACGAGGCTAACTCGCCCACGACAAAAAAAAATTATGCACTTCCCTATATTTTTTTAAATATTAGGTCCAAACCAACTCTTAATATTTACTTTATCAAACGTCATGTTGGTCATTAATGTCACTATAATTCCTTTTCATAATATTTCCTGCTTCATTATTCAATGTCAGGCCGCACTCATTACAAAGGAAGGCCAAGGCAAAGTTATAATATTGCAGCTGCAACGATCGCTACAATTTTCAGTTTTTCCGGCGAATCTTGCTCCTTGAAGAAGAATGACAAGGTCGGCAACAGCTGGCACTGGCTGTCTCGCTCGGAGAGCGGCATGACTCGCCGCGCGGCGCACTCCGCTGTTTACGTCAACCATACGGACTCTCTATATGTATTTGGAGGATATGATCTGAATAAAGTTTTAGGCTTACTAGAAGTTTACAAGTAAGTATCGCATTATAGCAATCATCGGAATAGTAGACATGGTTAATAGTTCGCTTGTCTCTTTAATTTTTAAAATGATTTAAAAAAAGTTTCGAGCAGGGCGACAATATAAGGGTCTTCGCTAGCTGACGCGCATTACCTGGAACGGACGCTGGCCTAATAAGAAATTGTATGAACGGCGCTAACTGGTGCGGAATCGGGCGACAGATTTTAATACTGAGAGATCCACGAGCGTGCGCCCTCGTCGGGCGGATTGCCATTGCCAGCTAACGGAGACCCTTAAATTCGCGAATTATCGCTGATAGCCAGAATGTATTTAAATATTCATAGAACGTATGTATAACGGCGAACAGCACTATCTACTTCTGCTGTTATGTTTTGGGCTTTGTACTAAACGTCTATCTCTATTACCTAATATCCATTTGTCTCTGCTATGTATCATGTAAAATAGACAAAATAGTACATCATTATTAGATAATGAATGCTGGTGAATTACATTTGTGTCTGTAAGTACCTACTTACTATTACCTTATTCGATCAGCAAAAAGCAAAGCCTGGCCTACTACCGCGAAAATCGAAATTCATACATTTCGAGGATTTTTCTCTGTCACTCAAACGAAAGCGTGATTAGAGTGAGAGAGACAAATCCTCGAAATTTACGAATTTTGTTTTTCGCGGTAGGGCCGCAGGTGTCAACCTCGCGTTCACGTGATAGGTAGAACGTCTTTGACGATGCCTTTAACGAGCAGTTTTATGTAACTTGTTTTTTTTTCAGGTTTTCAACTAGTCAATGGTATGATGAAAATGGAAAAGTATTACGTAGATATCCTACTAATGAGGAAATAGATCAGTCTTTTTTAACTCTCTTTACGAAGGTAACTATTCGGTTTCATATAATTACAAGTAAACATTTATTTGTTTGGGCTTGTTGTTGAAAATTAGTAAATGATTTTGTAATTATATGCCTTCATACAACGCATATTATATAGCCTTGACTATATAATATGCGTCGTTGACCTAAACATAAAAATTATCATGACAAAGAGAGATAACTCATGAAAAATTCAGCGCCCATAAAGATTTCACATCTAATTTTAACAATAGCGAAACAAAGCTCTTTTTGTTACTATTTTGAACTAACTGCAACACTGTCACTTGACAAACAATGGACCTTAAATCGTTGCAATAAGGATTACTAATGTTAAGAGTGAATAATGGTACAAATAAACCATACATACACGAAGCATACATTTTTCCGCAGGGTAACACAGACGGCAGCTGGCAGATAGGCAATAGGAGCTCATTATTTAATTTACTATTATCTTCTGTATCACACCATGACAAAACCACATTACCTCTAATGTATTCCCAATCGCCGACACCATATTCAGAAAGTTATTTGCATTATACGGACAAGCCGGACTTTTCGAATGCAATAATGAAGTCAAATGATACTAAACCGGAGCCGCGATATGGGCACTCTGCCTGTGCATTTTCAACTGGTTTCGTTTTGTACGGCGGGAAGCTATCAGACGGTAGTCTCTCTTCGGAGTTGTGGCTGTATGATGCAGTTGCAAATATATGGACGTTGAGGGCTGTGAATTCATCATATTTGCCTCCTGGATTAACGAGGCACACTTTAACGGCTGTTAAGGATGAACTTTATCTTTTTGGAGGTAGCACTGTGGATGGGGAATTTTCCTCTAAGTAAGTACTTGTTCGAAATCATAGTTAACAAGCTTTTTACATGTTTAGACGATACTTTGCTTTAGCAGAAGATACTATCAAGTCCATAATCACTACATAGTATAAAATAAAGTCACTTTTTCTGTCCCTATGTCCCTTTGTACGCGTAAATCTTTAAAACTACGCAACGGATTTTGATGAGATTTTTTTTAATTGGTAAAGTAATTCAAGAGGAAGGTTTTTATGTAGGTATAGTACCCGTGCGAAGCCGGGGCGGGTCGCTAGTATAAAAAGATAAGACAATATGATACATTTTATCACCCCTGCAACTTTTGGCTTACAAAATTGCGTATTGTAATTGCAACTCTCTTGTTGGCTGTCGCCTCTGATGTGCTTGGTGTGCTTATATCAATGATTTTTGTTGTTTCAGTATGTACAAAATAAAATTAAGTGATCCAAACACAGAGAGCTGGGAAAGAGTCCAGGTCCGAGGCGGCAAGGAGTTGGATGTGAGAGTGGTCGCTCACACGGCAGTGTACCATTCGTACTCCAACTCGATATTAGTATATGGAGGCGTCGTTGCTAGTGTCGCAAGGTGAGTTAAGTGCCCACAGGAAATAACTTATGATGGTTCCGTTTATAGCGTCTGTGTTAGCATCACATTCTAACTTCTTGTGAGTGCCAATTTGCCAAAGTACCGCATAGCGTGATAACAACAATAAAATAAGTGAGCATGCCTACTGGATAAAATAAAACTTCTTTAGTGGCGATAAATCATCATTAATGAAAAAAACAAAGAAAAGAAAATACTGCAATAAAATGGTGGTTCTTTCAGTGTAATATGACCATGTTACGATTTTTTTTGCGATTATTTATTTTACTTATCTATTTACAGATTTTCAAAATTGACTGATCGGATGTTTGCATTTGATATAGACAACCGCCATTGGAGTGAGATACACTATCCCAGAGCGCATTTAAGGGATACATACGTTCCTAGAGAAAGAGCATTCCACACATCGACTATAATTGGTAATGGAAATTATACCTGACTCTTTATTCCTATAAAATTTAAAAAAATAGTGTATGCCTTGTTCTCGCCTACATAAGTAGTTATGGTAGTTTTCTAATACAGTTATTTTGCTTGATGAGGAAGGAATGTAAATATTCATGAACAGAACAATCTTCAGTCTACGTAGCCTAGTTGTGACCCTGCCTACAAAGCTGGGGGTTCGTGGTTCGAATCCCGGCGCGGGCATTATTTGTGTATTTATTTGTCACAAATATGTGTTTTTCTTGGTCGTGGCTCTGTATGTATTTAAGTATATATCGTCGCTTGGTACGGGTACCAACAACTGGGTCTACATCACGAGCCTTAATTGAGCTTACCATGGTAATAGGTCGATTTGTGTAAAGGTGCATTCAAACCAAAAGAGCATTCGCTGTTCTATCCCCCGTTCTACGAAATCAACCAATCACGTGTTGTGTAGCGATGGAATTTCGTAGAGTAGGGGGTTAGAATAGCGTATGCTCTTTTGGTCTGAATGCACCCTATGATGTCCCATGATATTTATTTGTAATCTATTTAGTGAAGTAGGCATTAATTACAACAGTTCTTCATTTTAATAGTAACAACATTTCAGGAAACTATCTAGTAGTATTCGGGGGGTACTCCCACCGTCACAACAAAGAAGAAATCTGCTACGACGGTCAAATGTACCTGTACCACTTGGGCTGCCATGCGTGGATCCCTCTGGAAGTGTTGGGCAGCCCGCGTGAGTTCTACCCGAAGCGGCAGGGCGTGTTCGCGCACGCCGCTGCCCTGAAGCCGCCGTCTACTCTGCTGATCGCTGGCGGATACCATGGAAACGTCAACGGTAAGACTAGCTATATCAGGATCCGTCGTTCCCGGTAATTTGCCCAACACAATATGGGAATTACTCCCAAATTTCCCCATAGTAAGATTGGGATATTACCAGGAACCCATCACTAATCAAGAGATTACCTGCTGGCAGTGCTGGCCTAACCAACATGCCATCGTATACGATAGGCGATAAGTCCACGTGACCATAATAATGTATGGAAATGGTCACGTGACCTGTGCTGCCACGCTTAGATCCCCGTCGAAGTGTTGGGCAGCCCGCGTGAGTTCTACCCGAAGCGGCAGGGCGTGTTCACGCACGCCGCCGCCCTGAAGCCACCGTCTACTCTGCTGATCGCTGGCGGATACCATGGAAACGTCAACGGTAAGACTAGCTATATCAGGATCCGTCGTTCCCGGTATTTTGCCCAACACAATATGGGAATTACTCCCAAATTTCCCCATAGTAAGATTGGGATATTATCAGAAACGATCCATCACTAATCAAGAGATTACCTGCAGGCAGTGCTGGCCTAGCCAACATGCCATTCTGCAATCGTATACGATAAGCGATAAGTCCGCGTGACCATGATAATGTATGGAAATGGTCACGTGACCTGTGCTGCCACGCTTGGATCCCTCTGGAAGTGTTGGGCAGCCCGCGTGAGTTCTACCCGAAGCGGCAGGGCGTGTTCGCGCACGCCGCTGCCCTGAAGCCGCCGTCTACTCTGCTGATCGCTGGCGGATACCATGGAAACGTCAACGGTAAGAGTAATGTGGGAGGTGCAGGTGTAAGAAGGAACTCAGAGGTAGACTTTGAAGAATAATCATTTATTTTATATTTACGCGGTGCGCGAGCGTGACCCGGAGGCTGGAGCCTGCAGGGTGACTGAACCAAATTTATATTTTATTTATTATGTTGATTGTACTAATGTCATACATTTAAACATAGAATTTACCCGAAAGTAGCCAGTAATATAGAGGATTGTTATACAACCTCTACAGTACCTATATCAGTGGCCTATTTCACCATAATTACAAGTGTGACAATTGTGAAACATCACTGTTACTGACGTCACAGGCCTTCATACATCGGTCGGTCCATGTGCTTGTTTGCCACCAACAGAAAATTATTACTAACAATGTTATTATATCGTTAATAAACTGCTTTTTATTTTCCGAAACCCGCGACAATTGTCGCAAGGTTTAGTACAATTTTGATTATATCTTGACATGAGGTTCGGCTTAAATATGTAGGAATTTCGCTACAACTGTCGTGTTTTTTGTGACAATTGTAATTTCACTCGTAAAACACTACTGATTTATTAAAGTTCCTGCACTCAAGATTCAAGATTCAAATTCTTTAATGTACAAAAACACAAGTCAAAACAAAATTACGCATTATAAACAATAACTACATTTTATGTTGGTGGCATATAAATGCACGGTCCATGAAATTGGTGCCAGGAGATAACCTGGCTAGGCGGCGACGCCCACCGTTACGACGATTATGTATCGCGCTACAAATAATTATAATCACCAATTTGAACATTAAAAAAAACCGATTTCTCCAAGATCCCACATCATCATGCCCTGACTTGTACCAACGGAACCATCTTTGTTTATTTTAAAGTCGGTTAAAAAAAGTGCATATGCTTAATGAAAATGTATGTCTTATATTGTTTTCTCATGGATGCCATTGTCGGAACTGGACCAAATAAAAATGGGACCAATCGGAAAGAAGTCCAAGTCCAAATGAACCATTTCACTTAAATAATTGTGAACGCGTGGCGTCTGGAGCTCGGCATATCCCTACGCTGTCTGTCGGTCAAAAGGTTAAAAAGAAATCGTCTCTTACTAAATATTTGATTGCAGGCGATCTACTAGCGTACGTAGTCCCGAGCTGGCAGGCGGGCATCAGCAACAGCGACCCCGAGTCGGCGTGCCCGCGCCACCAGGGCCAGCCCGAGTGTCTCGCGGACCCCGAGTGCGGGTGGTGCTCCGCGGACGATGTATGTATCTGTATACCATGCTGGCAGGCGGGCATCAGCAACCGCGACCCCGAGTCGGCGTGCCGCCACCAGGGCCAGCCCGAGTGTCTCGCGGACCCCGAGTGCGGGTGGTGCTCCGCGGACGATGTATGTATCTGTATACCATGCTGGCAGCGGGCATCAGCAACAGCGACCCCGAGTCGGCGTGCCGCCACCAGGGCCAGCCCGAGTGTCTCGCGGACCCCGAGTGCGGGTGGTGCTCCGCGGACGATGTATGTATCTGTATACCATGCTGGCAGCGGGCATCAGCAACAGCGACCCCGAGTCGGCGTGCCGCCACCAGGGCCAGCCCGAGTGTCTCGCGGACCCCGAGTGCGGGTGGTGCTCCGCGGACGATGTATGTATCTGTATACCATGCTGGCAGCGGGCATCAGCAACAGCGACCCCGAGTCGGCGTGCCGCCACCAGGGCCAGCCCGAGTGTCTCGCGGACCCCGAGTGCGGGTGGTGCTCCGCGGACGATGTATGTATCTGTATACCATGCTGGCAGGCGGGCATCAGCAACAGCGACCCCGAGTCGGCGTGCCGCCACCAGGGCCAGCCCGAGTGTCTCGCGGACCCCGAGTGCGGGTGGTGCTCCGCGGACGATGTATGTATCTGTATACCATGCTGGCAGCGGGCATCAGCAACAGCGACCCCGAGTCGGCGTGCCGCCACCAGGGCCAGCCCGAGTGTCTCGCGGACCCCGAGTGCGGGTGGTGCTCCGCGGACGATGTATGTATCTGTATACCATGCTGGCAGCGGGCATCAGCAACAGCGACCCCGAGTCGGCGTGCCGCCACCAGGGCCAGCCCGAGTGTCTCGCGGACCCCGAGTGCGGGTGGTGCTCCGCGGACGATGTATGTATCTGTATACCATGCTGGCAGCGGGCATCAGCAACAGCGACCCCGAGTCGGCGTGCCGCCACCAGGGCCAGCCCGAGTGTCTCGCGGACCCCGAGTGCGGGTGGTGCTCCGCGGACGATGTATGTATCTGTATACCATGTTGGCAGGCGGGCATCAGCTACAGCGACCCCGAGTCGGCGTGCCGCCACCAGGGCCAGCCCGAGTGTCTCGCGGACCCCGAGTGCGGGTGGTGCTCCGCGGACGATGTATGTATCTGTATACCATGCTGGCAGGCGGGCATCAGCAACAGCGACCCCGAGTCGGCGTGCCGCCACCAGGGCCAGCCCGAGTGTCTCGCGGACCCCGAGTGCGGGTGGTGCTCCGCGGACGATGTATGTATCTGTATACCATGCTGGCAGCGGGCATCAGCAACAGCGACCCCGAGTCGGCGTGCCGCCACCAGGGCCAGCCCGAGTGTCTCGCGGACCCCGAGTGCGGGTGGTGCTCCGCGGACGATGTATGTATCTGTATACCATGCTGGCAGCGGGCATCAGCAACAGCGACCCCGAGTCGGCGTGCCGCCACCAGGGCCAGCCCGAGTGTCTCGCGGACCCCGAGTGCGGGTGGTGCTCCGCGGACGATGTATGTATCTGTATACCATGCTGGCAGGCGGGCATCAGCAACAGCGACCCCGAGTCGGCGTGCCGCCACCAGGGCCAGCCCGAGTGTCTCGCGGACCCCGAGTGCGGGTGGTGCTCCGCGGACGATGTATGTATCTGTATACCATGCTGGCAGGCGGGCATCAGCAACAGCGACCCCGAGTCGGCGTGCCGCCACCAGGGCCAGCCCGAGTGTCTCGCGGACCCCGAGTGCGGGTGGTGCTCCGCGGACGATGTATGTATCTGTATACCATGCTGGCAGGCGGGCATCAGCAACAGCGACCCCGAGTCGGCGTGCCGCCACCAGGGCCAGCCCGAGTGTCTCGCGGACCCCGAGTGCGGGTGGTGCTCCGCGGACGATGTATGTATCTGTATACCATGCTGGCAGGCGGGCATCAGCAACAGCGACCCCGAGTCGGCGTGCCGCCACCAGGGCCAGCCCGAGTGTCTCGCGGACCCCGAGTGTGGGTGGTGCTCCGCGGACGATGTATGTATTTGTGTGCCGTTCTTCAGGTGCACTCCACGAAAAGTCCATCGATGTTCCGTACGACCACAGTTTTTCTCAAAATTGTGGGATATCAAAGTTCTCTTTCGTGACTAGAAGAGTCAAAAATCTATAAACTAATAACTCGGAAGAAAACTCATATTATAGAAATATACCTACACGCGTTTGTACGGCACAGTCTATGGAATCCTCCTTCAGTTGAAAGTAAAAAAAGTAAATATGGACGTCTTTGATACATATCGTGAAACTCGTACGCATCATATATATTTTTACGTTACTACTAATAAATACTAATAATTTTAACGAAATATGTATGTGAACTTCATGTTTAAGGTTTTAAGTTGCTGATAAAACCAAGATTGTGTTTTGAAAGTGCAATGAAATAATGCAAGATTCTTTTTACAAAACCCATTATAGATTAAAATTATTTTCAATTAGTTGCATTTACCTCACATTTGTATTTGCTCCGCATGAGCTTACTTACTTCGCCTGGCCCCAAAGTTAGCAGGCTTTGTATCTCTATTCAGCCTCGCTGCGCTCGGCCTAATATTACCTACGCAGCCTGCTAAGTTTCGTTTTCCGGCGTCTGCAGTAATGTACAATTTACAGACATGCTACGGCCGGACGATCGGGTCAAACTGCACAACCAACCTTCAGTCGATCCGCTGCGGTGGCATCTGCCCAGCGCTGGGCGAGTGCCACTCGTGTCTCATCCACGGGCCTCCGCCCGGCCGCGCCGGTGGCCGGACGCCGCTCCCGTCCGTCAGTACCAAGTTAGGACTCTATCAGTGCAGCTGGTGCGTGCAGAACGCTCGATGCCATCACAAGGATGGTAAGTTTCTGAATCGAACAGCTGATCTCAATCTCCTATTTCCTATGCGTATTGACGCATTAGGAGGTAACTGCCTAGAATCGCTACGCTGGGCAAGCGGATTGGCGATCGCAGTAGTGTCTCTCCACTACGATGATACTGCTGCCCATTATCAATTTTCTATATGGACACTTCAATCCTTTAGTCGACTCTTACGACACCTATGGAAAGATTTGGGGTAGTGATAAATGTACTCTGGGCAAGCGGATTGGCGATCCCAGTAGTGTGTTGTGTCCACTAATGGTGCAGCCCATCATCAATAAATGAATGGTCAGTGACACTTTAATCTCTTAGTCGAATCTTACAATATCCACGGGAAGATTTGGGGTGGTGACAAATTTATTCTTACTGCCGTCGCCACGCGGCCGGCTGTAGCTAACTAGGATAATTATATCCAATAATACTATAACAATGATTAGGTGATCTAAAAAAAAAATCGCTCTTTCTATTATTGCGAGCCAAATATCATTATTTTTCCCGTGGTAGTTTACTCCTGTCTTTTAATATAAAAAAAATGTTTTCAGATAACTATGGAGTTTGTGGAGAGGACACTCCTTCTCAAAACCCAGGCTGGTGGGGCACCACCGGCACTGAAGTGACAACTCCAGAGGAATGCAAGGATTTAGACAAGCGGCCCGGACTCACTTTCCTGAGATACCAACAGCCGGCGGACTGGAACCATCCCGATGGAGTGTCCGTCGTTAATGCGACGACGGTAGACTGGGCGACGGGCGGAGGCAGCAACCATATCTTCACCGGTTCTAGCGAAGCACGGTTGAGAGGCTGGCTGCGTATACCTCAATACTGGAACGGAACGGGGGAAACTCTTCACGTATGCGCCGGCTATTCTAACATTTCGCTCGCACTCGGAGCCAACACGGAATCCGTGGCGAATTTGACAGCCCAACCGTCCGCCTGCTCGCCCGTCGATTGGCCGGCACTCTTCCCTGGACGCGTCGCCGTCGATATGCACGCTAATGATACGTTACATACGGGACTGTATCCTTCTCATCATCACGCCAAAATGGAACTCCTACATAATAAGACCACTGAAAGCGCCAAGGTAAGCGAAAAATATTCCAACTTGAAGTATGCCTTCAGGATCTTAAAATTATAAAAGTCTTACATGAAGTGTTTTAATTGTAGGTATTCACATTCGAATTCCTCGAGCCGTACTCGGACGGGCAGTGCCACAACTATGACAACTGCCTGCTGTGCCTGGCCGACGCGGCGTGCGGCTGGTGCGAGCTCACCAACAAGTGCGAGCCGCGGTCCGCCGACGAGCGCGCCGCCTGCGCCGCCGCCGGCGCCTGGCGCTACCTCACGCTGCAGCCCGCCGCCTGCCCCAACTGCTCCAACTACATCAGCTGCGAGCGCTGCGTGGCCGGCAACTACTGCGAGTGGTGGGCCGACGAGGCCCGCTGCGCGCGTCGCGGCCGCGCCGGCGGCGCCGTCGTCGAGCCCGGCGAGTGCCCCGTGCCCTGCCGCACCCGCCTCGCCTGCGAGACCTGCCTCGACGAGCGCGGCCGCTGCGTCTGGTGCGAGGCCACGCACCAGTGCTTCAGCTTCAGCGTCTACACCAGCGAGTACCAGTTCGGCCTCTGTCGCGAGTGGCTCGACCGCGCCTCGTCCGCGCCCGCCGGCGACGAGACGGTCCGCAAGGCCGGCCAGTGCAAGTCTTGCCAGGCGCACACTCAGTGCTCCGCCTGTCTCCGCTCCATGGGCTGCGGGTGGTGCCACTCGCACGAGAACCCGATAACGGGCGCGTGCACGGCGGGCGACTTCACCCGCGCGCACACCGACTGCGCGTCGCTGCTCAACGTGTCGTCCGCGGACGCCGGCTGGGCGTACGCGCAGTGCCCCGACGTGGACGAGTGCGGCCTCAAGCTGCACGACTGCCACGAGCACGCCGTCTGCAACAACACGCACGGCTCCTACACCTGCAAGTGCAAACAGGGCTACAGCGGCGACGGTCGCAAGAGCTGCGTGCAGACCTGCTACAACAACTGCATTCACGGGTACTGTCTCGGAGCGCCGCACTACAAATGCCACTGCGATCTCGGCTGGACCGGCGCCGACTGCTCGATCAACTGCGGCTGCCACAATCATTCCACGTGCCGCACCGGCGTCGGCCGCTGCGACGAGTGCCAGGACTGGACGGAGGGCAAGTTCTGCGAGTCGTGCAAGCCCGGCAGCCACGGCAACGCCACCACGGGCCAGGGCTGCCGCCGCTGCGACTGCAACGACCACGGCGACGAGGCGCGCGGCTTCTGCGACGTGGCCACCGGCGAGTGCATCTGCAAGGACAACACCGAGGGTCAAAATTGCGAGCGCTGTAAAACAAAGTTTTACGGCGATCCTCGGCACGGTGGAAAGTGTTACTACCAATGCGAGCCGAGGGGAATGCTCAACGCGTCACAGACGGAAGGCATAGGTTCCTACAAAAGCGATCCAGATATAAAGATCATCGGTCCTTCTAAGGAATGCCTATGGATTATTTCGGCTGGAGATATCAAAGACGCGATAATTCAGTTCACTATCAATTCTTCGACCTTAAACGTACCTTGTGATGAAAACGCCGTATATGTGTACGATGGGCTCGGGGGCGTGCCCGACATGAGCAACAATCAGCAGAGTCAGCTTCTCGGCGTATTCTGCAATGGAGCTTCGTCGGGCATCGTGGAAGCGCGCAGCGGCAATCTCACTGTGCACTACAAGCAGGGGCAGGTGGAACAGGGTTTTGAGGGTGTCTACAAATCGTTGGCTTGCGGGCTGTACTGCCCGTGGCCAAGAGTTTGCACCAAGGGACACTGCGTCTGTCGCGAAGGCTTTGGCGGGCCCGACTGCGAAGTGGACATTTGTCGCAATAACTGCAGCATGGCGAACAACGCGGGAACTTGTGATCCCAGTTACGGCCGCTGTCTCTGTAACGAGGGTTTTGGCGGCGACGACTGCTCTATAAAACTAGATAAAACTCAACTCGTATTTACGGAGCTTTTCAATTCTGAATATCTATCTGACGGATTAGATCACCTTAGAAAGACTTTACCCAGATTTGGCCACAGCTTGGTGGCAGACCGAAGAGGGCTTTGGATGTTCGGCGGATACTCGCTGTCGCATGGCCCGTTAAACGATATCAGGTTTTTTGACACAAAGAATAATACTTGGATGCAAGTCACTGTCGAAGCTACACCCGATGCAAAAATGCCGGAGGGCCGGTACTTTCACGCGTCCGAAATTTATCATTCCAAGCAGAATATTTATATCTACGGTGGACTCAGTTTACAAGAAAAGAATGGGCAGAACAAGACACTAGGAGATTTCTGGCAGTTCAGCTTGAAAGATCAAAGGTGGAACATCATCAATAACAAAGAGAAACAACCGCCTCCACTCGCCGGGCACACTTTGACGCTACAGAAATATCAGGATTATGAAAGTTTAGTGCTTATTGGCGGGTTCTCTTTGGAGGAGGGTATGATGGCCGATATGTGGGAGTTCGATCTTGACAATGATAAGTGGATAAAGTTGAACTGCGGAGGCTCTAAGCCGGCTGGTATTATAGGACACAGCACAGTTTATCACGCACCGTCGCAGAGCTTATACGTTTACGGGGGTATATTATATTCATATAATGGAACGTCGCTTTCGAATAAGCTCTTTGCTCTACACTATCCAACTAAGAAATGGAGTGAGCTGCCTAACTTCCCGCGCCGGAACCACTACCACGATCTGCCTCAGCCGGCATACCTTCATTCTGCCGTTACTACTAATGACTACATGGTTGTCTTCGGAGGACGCAGCGATCCTGACCACAGATCTGATTCTCTCATTGCTTACATCTACAGTTGCAACCAGTGGGTCAGACTTGTTAAAGGTAGGTTATTATTACATCATTATCATCCAAAATAAATCAATTGTTTCGTTTTGTTTCATTCTTAGATATTATGTTCTTACATAACGGTTGTTCTTTATCTTTTAGGTATCAGTATTGTAGGCCATCCACCACCTCCGACTATAGCCCACGCGATGGCAATCGACATGGAATCAGAGAATGATGGCTACATCTACATCATTGGTGGCTGGACGGGCAGCGCACACTGCCAAGTCACTCGCATATCCCTACCCGAAGACCTCTGCTCTCTTTGGAGCGCCAGCAAACTAGAATGTCGCAGTCATATGGGCTGTAGTTTTTGCAGCGCCGGAAACTACACTAAATGCTTCTCAGTCAACAAACCTGGATGCGAGAGCAGTGACAGAGTGTCAACGAATTCTGGGGAAGCGTGTGATATGGAGTTGGTGTCACGGCGTGCGTGCGAGAACTTTACAACTTGTGCGTCCTGTCTGGCTGCTTGGCCGTTGTACCCTGAAGAGAAACCGGCCTGCCGTTGGTGCGAATCCTGTGCCGCTGCTGTTGGTATGTAGATTTACCTGATAATTTGTTTATAAACTTCTTTAGATTTTCTGGCAGTTCATGTTTAGGATTAATTGACCTGATTCTCCTAAATCATGACATGATATTCAAGAGAAAAAAACCGATTAGGGCCTATTTATTTGCAGAGCTTTCTATTTGACAAATGCATTATTAATGGAATGCATACGAATTGAATGAATTAAATAAATGACTCCTATCATTGTGTGTATGCGGCCGTGATATCCCAGCCTATATCTACTGTCATATTGACATCCCCACATACGAGTAGATACTTTCTGTCAAATAGACGATCTATTTGTGCCAGCTTGGGTGAATTTATCTGTAACAGAATCAAGGTAAAAATCCATTTGTTTGTTCAGGCGAATGCGTTCCGACGGACGAGTCGTGTACCAGTATAAAGTGCAACGCTGGAACCACTTACATCAGCGACGTGGGTCAATGTCCAGAGCACAGGTGCGTCGCTTCCGACTGCGAGAAATGCGTCAACAATCAATGCACCTGGACTCGGCTTGCCAGCAGGGAAGGTATGTACAAATTAATAAAAGTAGGTACTATAATATATTTAGGTAAGTACTTCAATCGTTTTTTGTAGCGAGAATACCGTTTTTTATTGCACAATTATATTCAGAATATCAAATGATTTGTTGTAGGACAAATGACAAGAATTTCAGAGGAACCGTCAGAGTTGTTCAACTGGACGTGCGCCTTAATAGAAGAGCAAGATCGTCCCAGCATCCGTCCAAGAACAAAAGAAGAATGCCCCAGTCGATGTCATACATACACCGACTGCCAATCGTGTCTGAGCTCAGACGGCGCCGAAGGCGGCTTCTCTGAATGCCATTGGGCAACTTACCTCGGGAAATGTATTTCTCCCGCATATCAGCCCGTGTACTGTGCCGGCGGCGTCTGTGGGCTCGTTCTGACGAAAGCTGATAAAAACAAATGCCCAGCGCCTTGCGATACGTTCGAGCAGTGTACAGAATGTCTGCATCACTCGCACTGCGGTTGGTGCGCGATAGAGGGCGCTAACGGCGAAGGTGTGTGTACAGAGGGTTCAATCGATTCGCCGCTGGAGTACTCGACGCGGACGACTTGCGCGGCGGTGTACACGAACGCGAATCAACTTAATGAAACAAGCGACTCGTTTTCCTGGCACTACACGCGTTGTCCGCCGGAGAATGAGTGCGAGAACAATCATCACCAATGTAAAGCTGATTCTGAGGTATGTCCCCATTATCGCCTCAATTAAAATTGTATATAACTAGCATTCTTGACTTGGCTTAAGCCGGGTTTACACTTGCAAGTTTTTGCTGTTAGTTTTGAATCAACCATATTATTTTCATTTATATTCAAGAAAGATATACGGATTGCCACTCACTCTTACGCGTTGTTGCGTCTCAAAACCTGCAACAATAATTTGCATCTGTAAACTTAGTTACCATATCAAATCATACATCCAAGATATATATTTAATAATATTTATTTAATTTGATACCGCGACTATGACCATCAAATCGGATTTGCATTATCAATCAATCAAATAACATTAACTCTTTAGCAACTCTCAGATCATTCGATTCTCGACCTTCCCTATTTCTAAATTGATTCGGTATTGTGTTACGGTAAATATGTTAAAAGGTTATACGGTTAGCTCCAAAAACATGTTGACCATTTTGAACCTTGTGCTTTGGACATACGTTCTGAAATGTGTACATAATAGGGATGATGACTGTAGTTAAAATAAATTATTTAACATTATGCACGACATAATACACGAAGAAATGATTACTAAGATGTAGATTTCATTAATTTTCGTACAGAACTTCTATTTAATAAATTGAAAAGAACTTAAAAGAGTAGGTCATTGGCAGTACTCAAACGTGACGTCACTTTTGAGTATTTCATATAAAATTCCATAGTGGTGATCGTTTTGACAGTTCGAAAAAAGATGCTGATTTGACTTGCCAGTCATCATCAGTGATCGGATTAGGTAGTGCCATTTCGCGGGACTTCGGTACGTTATCTTAGTGTGGACATAACTTCTAAGCCCCACATTTAATATGAAAAGTAAAATTTTTGTTCGAAAATTTACAATTTTATAGTTATTTTGTTTACTTTCAGTTTGATATTGATAAAAATTAGTCTAATTTTACTTATCGAACATGGTTTTTTCCACAATAGCTAATTTTGTCATATCTGTGCCTTTATTCATGTTTTTCTAGTTGTTAATTTCACACTCGTAGTTAAATGATTGGTTTAATCAATAATTTTTACTTCTTTACCGGACTTTGAGACGCTCTTAAGGCTTGTTCACGAAATAAAGTAGCCATCTATAGTTGGGCCTACATATTTATACAAACACTTTTTGCTATGATTGTACCTGGCATGCGATAGTAGGTATAATCAAGTTTAAGAAAAATATTCACTTGATGTCATTGACTAAATGAAAATCATCATGCCGAGAGTAAATCGAAATATTCGTAAATTCATTATATTAACTTATTGCACAGAAAAAGGGATTTCGATGCGACAACTCGCAAAAAGGCTTAAAATCTCAAAGGACTGTGTGCGTAAAGTTATAAAAAAAATTGGGTAGTGTAACATACTAGAGGATCTGCCAGGTTGAGGTCGCAAAAAAGGCTGCGTGAAGGCGAAATCGCAGACGGCAATAGATGCGGCGTTTCACCAAAATCCATCGGCCACTACTCGGGATGTAGCCAAAAAGCTTAAGACTTCCGTTGGGAACATGCACAACGTTAAAAAGAGAAATAATCTATAGACCATGAAGAAACAGAAAATATCAAAGAAGACTTCTGTCCAGCAAGAATCAGCGAAATCTCGAGCCAAAATGTTGAGCAAATTTATTACTGAAAATAACGGCCGATGTATTTTAATGGACGATGAAACATATGTAAAACAAGACATGAAAACCTTGCCAGGGCCTCAGTATTACACATGTATGGCTAGGGAGAACGTATCAGAAAAGCACAAGTGTGTGGCTTTTGAAAATTACGCCGCCAAGATCCTGATATAGCAAGCTATATGTTCATGCGGGTTAAAGAGTTCAAGCTTTTTCACTACCGGCTCGATCAATGGTGATGTTTAGCGACAGGAGTGTATTAAAATGCGAATTTTGCCTTTATATGGGAAACATACATGTTCACCAATATTTTGGCCTGATTTAGCATCTGCTCATTACCTAAAGCCATCTTAAAATTGCTTGATAAACAGAATGTTACTTATATTGCGAAAAATATGAACCCGCCAAATTGCTCAGATCTTCGCCCCATCGAGAGATATTGGGCAAACATCAAACGGTACCTGGTCAAGAAAGGTGCTACTGCCGACAGCGTAACGGATTTTAAACAAATTTGGAACTAAGCCGCTCGTCGGTTCACTACTTAATAGTTTTATAAGCACACTGATGGCAGGTGTTCGGAAGAAAGTCAAAATATTCACCAAATGGTAGAGTTTCTCCAAAAAAATTATCATATTTTGTTTCCTAAGTATTTTTTACATATGAATGTATTTTTTTTGTTTTCACTACTAATATAAATGTAGGTTTTGTTTTAACGTTTCTGTGGCTACTTTATTTCGTGAACATGCCTTATTGGGACTCTTTTAGCCGGTCTGACTGGACTTTGATTTCGTTCTAACTGGACTCAGGTTCTGGTGGTCTAAAGTGAAGCAGTCATAGAGTTTTCTTTAATAATTGTTTTGCTTCTACTACTGTTAGTAGCAGCTATAAACACATCAAATAAAAGATGTATTCACAATTACAAAATCCTTTTATTTTTTCATGTTTCTTCAATTTATGACATAACAAAAAAATGTTCTGTAAAAAAATATAAGCCCCAGGATCCCGAGGCTTATCCATGTTAAGTATAATGTTTAAGGTCATTCACCCGAAATGGCACTACCTAATCCGATCACTGGTCATCATGCCTATTTTAGCCGTGACTATCCCTCGTGTCAGGTGTGCCGCGACCTCCCAGCCGGGTACGTGTGCGAATGCGGTGCGGGCCACAAGCGCGGCCCCGACGGCTGCGCCGCGGTCTGCGCGCAGGGCTGCGTGCGCGGCGCGTGCGTGCAGCCCGACGTGTGTCGCTGCGATTTCGGCTACGTCGGCGCCAACTGCACCATACAGTGCCAGTGCAATGGACACGCGCACTGCGAGGGGCCTGACAAGCTCGATAAGTGTATTGAGTGTCATAACAATACTATGGTGAGTGAGCTATGAAAGTTAACGCGATTGTTTTTTTTATTATTTTATTTATTAAGACCTCTGTTTTGAATTGACTATACGCTCTAGCACTCGGCTTAAGTGGCAATTACACTGATCTTTCGCATGCAAACATTATCGGCCAAACATCCTTGTATTTCGATTCGGCGACCGAATGTGGCGAACGTGTAGTTGCCGATTTAGTTATATAATCCACGTCCTCTGTATAATTTAATAGTGAAGACTAGGTAATGGTTGTTCTCAATAACGACAATAACCAATGTCAGTCTGACGTTACAAATTGAGCCTTACAAAAAGCAATATGGATGTGGATATTCTATTCTAGTATTTTCGGGAATAAAACACTTCATATACAAAATAAAGCTGTATAATCTATGTTGAATATTGGTCCTAATTTTAGTGGTTTTTTCAAATAAGTCAGGATATTAGTTCGAATTATACTCTAAATCTACGAATCAGTAACGTCCTTCGACGTCGTTCGTAGAAATATAAACACTAGCCGCGTTTTCGCTAAAACTGATAGATGTTGTCCGTGATACGCAGCGCTAATACACCAGTTAAGGGGCCTCGACACCGAACCTGATTGTATTTTTGATTTTCAAATGTAGGTATGACTAGCTTTTTTTCTGAGCAATATCTAATTATAACTTTTACTTTAGGGCAACCAATGCGAGAAATGCAAGCCAAACTTCGTCGGCGACCCAACCGACAACGGTCAATGTATCCCCTGCTCCGTATACTGCCACGGGCATACCAGCATCTGCACGAGTGAGGAGAACCGAGACACTAGCGACTTGGACGAGTATTACCAGAGTGCGAAGGCGCGATGTGTGCGCTGCGCGAATAATACGGACGGGCCGCGTTGCGAGCGGTGTATAGTGGGCTACTTTAGAGGATCGGAGAATCTTAGCGATCCATGCCGACCGTGAGTATTTTTAACTATAATTTTAACCGGAACACGTCCGCTTTTGGAGGATAGCTGTCCTCTATAATTGATCAAGCGATGTCCCTTTGAAGAGTTCCCTGTGTAATTTATACAAAATATTGTTAACCACTTTTCGACTATTACCTTTTGATTGCCTACTCTTGGCATACTCTTGGTGATTATTAAGGCCCAGTCGTCCTTAGTTGTTTGGTCTAATAAACAACTTTGTAACCTGAAAGTGGACCTTTTCTGTTATAAAGGAAAAATACTTTTGTCTAAAATACGGACTCTAGTATCTTGATATAGGCAAACATGGCAGTTTTAGAGTAAAAAAGTGTATTTGGTGGTTTGAAAGTTGAAAGGTGCCTTAGGGCAATTCCGAAACTAGTGTAATTCCGAAAAACAGAAAAATCACTCGTAATTACATCGTTTTAAGTGTCGCCTTCCGGAATTTTCCGGCGTTTTTTGACATTCGGAATTACTCGTATCATCATCATCAACCTATGATAGTCCACTGCTGGACGTAGGCCTCTCCTATTAACTATGCGTATAGACGCATTAGGAGGTAAATGCCCATAATCGCCACGCTGGGCAAGCGAATTGGCGATCGCAGTAATGTGTCCCCTATGATGACGCTGCTGCCCGTCATCAATCTTTTATCAAATAATGGTTAGTGACACAGCACATTACTCGAATACACTTTACTAAATAAGACAACTCAGTTTGAATAGGCTGTACCTACAAGGACGTAACAATGTGTTTAATATTTTATACAATAAATATAAACCTAACGAATTAATACGATTTTTGTATTAAGTATTTTTATTTGCTTCAAATGTTATTCATGTCATACAGATGTGAGTGCCACGGGCACGGCGACAATTGCGACCCAGTCACAGGAGAGAAATGCAACTGCGGCAACAACACAGAGAGCGATGCTTCCTGTCAGACAGCCAGCTCCAGCAAGAATTCTGCGCAGGAGTGCTGGCGCTACCAGTGCGTCAAGTGTCGAGACTTGTACATGGGCGACCCGCGCAATGGCCATCAGTGCTACAAGACTATCAACATCGAGAACAAACTGTGCTTTGACGGCAAATCCATTGGTGAGTTTAAATATTAGTAGACGGAAATTAAGTCTAGCATGCATAAGTTTGGCAGGGTCGCCATGTGGAAATCTACTTATGGGTCAATCACTTTTTTTATGTCACTCGTTGCCATGGTTACGTTCTCCTGGGTCACCCTTAAATTCACAGTTTAATGGCATTAAAATTGACAAAACTTTGAATTTTTTGACAGTTATGGGGCCCTTCCAAGGTGGGTCACCCACTAATCACGATAGTAGACAATGTAGGACACTTTCCCCTAGCAAACTATCACACTGTTGTCCCCTGGGTGATGTGACAGAATAACAACATAAAAAAGTGATTGACCCTTATATTAAATTTCCTTCATGATGATCGTATGATATTACACAATATACAGAAGTAAATAAGTATCATGTAACAATCTTACACACACCGACGAGCCCACGGTAAGCTCAATTAAGACTTATGGATACCTACTAAGTGACGACATATCTAAGAAATAGATATAGATGCTTAAATACATATAAAACAGCCATGGCCAAGAATCAAATATTTGTCCATATCCCCTATCCGGCATGCGATTTTGGAACCTTTATATTCGTTGGCAGGTTCACTCACTGCCGATTGACCTATAGAGTCAATACAAATAACTACCTTTTGTTTTAGATGAATGCAAGATCAAACCTCGCCCTCTATATCCTGGCCAAACGGTATTCGTAGCCGTAAACCCGCGATACATGAATGTAGACATACGAGTAGTCGTCGATGTCACTCAGGGCGCCGTGGACCTCTACCTAAGCCCCAACGACAGTTCCTTCGTCGTCTCCGTTAACGGCACACACGGCGCACACGTCGTGGAAATCGATCCGGCGTACAACAAACACGAGCCTTACCGGAAAATGCCGACCTTCGACGACGACGTCGAGGAATCACCTCGCATGACGTGGCACTACGAAAAGACAGAGTATACGCTTGCTGATTACAAAGCGAAAGATCTCGCGACTTACATAACTGTCGATAAGAAGAATATCTTGTTGCGAGTACGTGATCTTCGCAACCGTCTTGTTCTGACCCTGCCCGAGAGGTTCCACGAACTGGGGCATACTAAATTCTACATGATCATTCGCGCGCGGCACTCTGAAGACGGTGCAGCTAGCTTTGGGCTGGTGTTCTTCAGACAGGACCAGCTGCACATCGACCTGTTCGTGTTTTTCTCTGTGTTTTTCTCGTGTTTCTTCCTGTTCCTGGCGGCTTGCGTGGTCGCGTGGAAGGCGAAGCAGGCCGCGGACGTGCGGAGAGCGAGAAGGCGACATGTTGTGGAGGTGCGTTTACTTTTCATTACGTTTTGTGGCATTTATTAAACATCATTTTTAGATTTTGTTTTAATTTTGTACAAAGCTGCAGATAATGTTACACATCCCTTTTTATTGGGTTGTACGTTTTATGGCATTTACAAACATCCTTTTTAGATTTCGTTCTAGTTTTGTACAACGTTGCATTTGCCTATTTCTTCCTGTTTCGTCTTGTTCTAATTCACCCCAAGAGTTCAATCTTTAAGTCAAAAGTCTTTACTTGGACACGTAACTGTCATACAATACCGCGGTTGCATATTAGATGACTAAGGCACTGGTCTCACCGCGAGCTACTAAGCTATGAACTATCGGCTATAAACATGGACAAAAGATAGGCACTCCCGTGTAAATAAAAGAGATACGGCGATACTCGCCCGGCGGTGATAGCTGATAGCTGGGCGAGTATCGCCGTGTCTCTAAGCATGGTAGGACCAATGTGTATGGTGCTTTCGAGGGGTCTTTGCTCCAATATTTTTGGAATGAACTAAACTATTTCAATGACTCTTTATTTCTTTAGACGTAGCTAATTTCCCTGTTTAGCCTTTGAATGTTTTTTTTTGTGGTCGATTAATCATGACTCGTCGTCAGATGCTGCACATGGCAAAGCGGCCGTTCGCAGCAGTGACTGTGGTGGTACACGGCTTGGGAGCGGGCGCGGGCAAGCGTCGCCGAGCGCCCGACCTGCGGCCCGTGGCCATCGAGCCCACCGCCGACGGCCGGGCCGCCGTCACCTCCGTGCTCGTCAGGTATGTACCTCGGCCGGTGAGGTGCACAGGGTCGCAGCAGTGACTGTGGTGGTACACGGCTTGGGAGCGGGCGCGGGCAAGCGTCGCCGAGCGCCCGACCTGCGGCCCGTGGCCATCGAGCCCACCGCCGACGGCCGGGCCGCCGTCACCTCCGTGCTCGTCAGGTATGTACCTCGGCCGGTGAGGTGCACATGGTCGCAGCAGTGACTGTGGTGGTACACGGCTTGGGAGCGGGCGCGGGCAAGCGTCGCCGAGCGCCCGACCTGCGGCCCGTGGCCATCGAGCCCACCGCCGACGGCCGGGCCGCCGTCACCTCCGTGCTCGTCAGGTATGTACCTCGGCCGGTGAGGTGCACATGGTCGCAGCAGTGACTGTGGTGGTACACGGCTTGGGAGCGGGCGCGGGCAAGCGTCGCCGAGCGCCCGACCTGCGGCCCGTGGCCATCGAGCCCACCGCCGACGGCCGGGCCGCCGTCACCTCCGTGCTCGTCAGGTATGTACCTCGGCCGGTGAGGTGCACATGGTCGCAGCAGTGACTGTGGTGGTACACGGCTTGGGAGCGGGCGCGGGCAAGCGTCGCCGAGCGCCCGACCTGCGGCCCGTGGCCATCGAGCCCACCGCCGACGGCCGGGCCGCCGTCACCTCCGTGCTCGTCAGGTATGTACCTCGGCCGGTGAGGTGCACATGGTCGCAGCAGTGACTGTGGTGGTACACGGCTTGGGAGCGGGCGCGGGCAAGCGTCGCCGAGCGCCCGACCTGCGGCCCGTGGCCATCGAGCCCACCGCCGACGGCCGGGCCGCCGTCACCTCCGTGCTCGTCAGGTATGTACCTCGGCCGGTGAGGTGCACATGGTCGCAGCAGTGACTGTGGTGGTACACGGCTTGGGAGCGGGCGCGGGCAAGCGTCGCCGAGCGCCCGACCTGCGGCCCGTGGCCATCGAGCCCACCGCCGACGGCCGGGCCGCCGTCACCTCCGTGCTCGTCAGGTATGTACCTCGGCCGGTGAGGTGCACATGGTCGCAGCAGTGACTGTGGTGGTACACGGCTTGGGAGCGGGCGCGGGCAAGCGTCGCCGAGCGCCCGACCTGCGGCCCGTGGCCATCGAGCCCACCGCCGACGGCCGGGCCGCCGTCACCTCCGTGCTCGTCAGGTATGTACCTCGGCCGGTGAGGTGCACATGGTCGCAGCAGTGACTGTGGTGGTACACGGCTTGGGAGCGGGCGCGGGCAAGCGTCGCCGAGCGCCCGACCTGCGGCCCGTGGCCATCGAGCCCACCGCCGACGGCCGGGCCGCCGTCACCTCCGTGCTCGTCAGGTATGTACCTCGGCCGGTGAGGTGCACATGGTCGCAGCAGTGACTGTGGTGGTACACGGCTTGGGAGCGGGCGCGGGCAAGCGTCGCCGAGCGCCCGACCTGCGGCCCGTGGCCATCGAGCCCACCGCCGACGGCCGGGCCGCCGTCACCTCCGTGCTCGTCAGGTATGTACCTCGGCCGGTGAAGTGCTCTAATTTATTCTGCGACGCAGTGTTACCGTTAATTGGGTACCACTTACCTTTTGATGTCAATATAGAACGTTGCTTAACCTGGTTGCAATTACAATTCTAGTACATTGTTAGACGCCATGTGGTGACGGCAGTAAAAATACATTTGTCACCACCCCAAATCCTCCTGCGGGTGTCGTAAGAGTCGACTAAGGGATTGAAGTGTCACTGGCCATTATTTGATAAAAGATTGAAGCCCATCAGCAGCGTCTTCATAGTGGACACTTTACTGCGATCTTCAATCCGCTTGCTCAGCGTGGCGATTATGGGCATTTACCTCCTAATACGCATAGTTAATAGGAGAGGATTGTTACGAATGTGTAATAGACAATCTGTTATATTCATAGGTTACCGGGTGGTTCTCTCGCTCCCGTCCGCCTGGCGCTGGCCTCGTCGCTGGTGCTCGTGTCCCGCGCGCCCGCCGTGCGCGCCCGCCGTCGCCCGCCGCGCCACACCTAGCCCTGGGCCGTGCGCCCGTACGTCTCCACCTTGTAGCCGTGTGGGCGAGTCCTGTAGTCGCTCGTAGGTCACCGTGCGCGCCCGCCGCCGCCCGCCGCGCCACACCTAGCCCTGGGCCGTGCGCCCGTACGTCTCCACCTTGTAGCCGTGTGGGCGAGTCCTGTAGTCGCTCGTAGGTCACCGTGCGCGCCCGCCGCCGCCCGCCGCGCCACACCTAGCCCTGGGCCGTGCGCCCGTACGTCTCCACCTTGTAGCCGTGTGGGCGAGTCCTGTAGTCGCTCGTAGGTCACCGTGCGCGCCCGCCGCCGCCCGCCGCGCCACACCTAGCCCTGGGCCGTGCGCCCGTACGTCTCCACCTTGTAGCCGTGTGGGCGAGTCCTGTAGTCGCTCGTAGGTCACCGTGCGCGCCCGCCGCCGCCCGCCGCGCCACACCTAGCCCTGGGCCGTGCGCCCGTACGTCTCCACCTTGTAGCCGTGTGGGCGAGTCCTGTAGTCGCTCGTAGGTCACCGGGCGCGCCCGCCGCCGCCCGCCGCGCCACACCTAGCCCTGGGCCGTGCGCCCGTACGTCTCCACCTTGTAGCCGTGTGGGCGAGTCCTGTAGTCGCTCGTAGGTCACCGGGCGCGCCCGCCGCCGCCCGCCGCGCCACACCTAGCCCTGGGCCGTGCGCCCGTACGTCTCCACCTTGTAGCCGTGTGGGCGAGTCCTGTAGTCGCTCGTAGGTCACCGGGTCCCGTGCCCCCGTCCATCTGTGGCCGTGTCCTGTAAAGAGCGGCATTCGTAGGTTGCTCGCTGGCGCCCGTCCGCCTAGCGCTGGCCTCGTCGTACGTTTCCACCTTGTAGTCGCATCGGCAGGGCGAGTGTCCTGGTAGATTGATACGGTATTTGTAGGTACTATTCGACTAGGCCTTTTCAATTGCGGTTGCGACACCTTTGCTTAGACAAGTTGCCAATCGCTAACGCTTAATTGTCAATCGTAAACGACAGCTAACTTTCTTTGTCGCAATAATATAACTAAGCGTTAGCAATTGGCAACTTGGCTAAGCATCCTGCCACGCGGCTTTTGTGTCTCCTCCCCACGGGGCTACAACGTGTCCAACGTGTCTAAAGCAGACTGAACCGTTTTTAGATAGTGTTCGTAGGTTACTCATTTCTCACGGTAACTGGTTACCTGCTGTCACTCCTAGGGCTGTAGCCGTATCACGAGCGGCCGCCGGCGTTATTAACGCGGGCGTACTTTCTACCCGGCTCGCTCGCACCAATTTGTGAGTACAAGAAGGTTGAATAGAAAGTAAGCCCGCGTTAATACGCGGCGGCAGCTCCGGGTAAGCACATTTTTTGCGCTCGCGACACATCTAGCCATGGGCGCCTGCTAGACTATATCAGTGCGACGGATTATTAGGTCGTAATTTAAACTAAGATGGAAAATGAGAACACTCAAAACATGAAAAAAAAATGCTTAGGTATTTACCATTTGTGGGCCTGGTATGTTGGGCTCAGAGCCTCGGAACGAGTGCTTTAGATGTGGATTACAAAGTCCCCAAAAGCGTACACCGCAATTGAAGTTACGGTATCTGTAGTCGAGTCAGACTCAGGCTGACATGCGAATGCAAGGTGTGTTCATGGCATTACGGCTCTAACGTACCTGCCTACATCTTCACGCTAACCAAAATACCTTTCGAGGGTGTAGAAGTTGATACAATCGAATAGATCTTCATAAATTGGTGGTTACTAATATTTAATGACACGTCCGGCGAAAATGAAGTGAACGCCCGTTGTCATTTGATTAAATAGATCGACACATGGCAGCTCCGACCCGACTTTCGATGGGTCGCTGCGTCGAAGTTCCTGACTGTGGAATATAAATTAAATACCATTTATTTTATAGTCGATATCATAAGTATAGATATATTAATAAGGCGCGGTTTGTATCTGGTAACTATAAGTAGGAGCTAAAGGTTTAATATGTTATGAAGAAATAAGTTTCCTCGTAATGGAAATATCGCAATTAATATGTGTAATTTAAATTTGTTATTTATTTACAAAAATACGTGATATTAATTATGTTGTAATAGGTACGCAGGTAGATGTAGGTGATAAAAAGTAACATTGAATCTTTATCATTTGTTTCCTAGAGGTTATAATCTCCCCACATTCATATGCGCATGATTCAACACGATTTGATTAGTTCTGAAACCTATTGGATAATATTGCGATTACGTTAGTAAAGTCGGGATTGCGATCTGAAATTCAATTGGTTTGTTGTCTATTATTATTAAACACCCGTCTTTGTGTGACGTTACATTAACTATCTAATGACATTGGCATAAAGATTATTTTGTTTCCGCGTCGAGAAGTGAGGTGAGCCCCTAATGTTGTCAGATTTATCTGCTTTTAGAAAACGAAACCTCCGTTCCCGCCAAATCGGACATGTTAATACGTGTTGATTATTTTAAATTATTTGAATGTGGGATTGTTATTCTATTTTTCTGTACATTTAAATCTATAGGAAAGCTGTAAAATTGTGTCTAGTAAAATGTGTCAAATATTTATCGGTGGCGAAGAGTCCTAATGTATTATACCTAATATCTATATACCTAAATTAAAGTTTAGGTTTTCTTTTGAGTAAAGAGCCAAAGGAATCAAAATTGCGCGATTGTGAAATACGGGTTATGATACCTATCATAATCCCCGTGCGTTATTGTGTATTCGCAAAAAAAATACAATTTTAGCTTATAATATGTTGAAATAGGTATTGTTGAGTGCATGAACACTTATCATAGTCCTATTATGCTTACTCATTCAAAATATTTCGCTGGCAGCTTGTTTTATACATCCTATTCATCCAGAGAATATCTCTTACGAAATATTTTCGTCCTTATATGGCAGCTATTTTAATAAAATCCGTCACGATCGAGAATATAGGAGCTTACTGCCAATGTGCTACCCAAGTCCAAAAATATTAGCCCATCGCTTTCCCAGCGTTTTCAAAAGTAGATAAGTACCTATTAGCATAACAGCATTTTGCAATGGCCATTCTCGTGGAAAGTTCCCGTAGTTGTCATATTTAGTAAACAACTATCGAACCTTCAAATACACTTTTGCTCTAAAACTGCCATATTTGACTAGACCTGAGTCCGTATTTTAGACAAAAGTATTTTTTCCCATGGGTTTGCTGAATATCTTTATTGTTAATCAAGTAGTTCGAGACAATACGTGTATTTTTAGGTTATAAAGTTGTTTACTATCTATATAGTTACGACAACTAAGGATAAATGGGCCTTAGTCTTATGTTATGATTTGTATAATTGCCAAATATTTGAATCGTAAGGAATTTATTTTGTCTCAGGTCTTGTGTTTTGTTGGCAGTCTGAAACAATCATTAGATTTGTTATGACTATTATTTATGTATTTACCCTATTATGGACTGTAGCTGCTCAAAAAAAAAGAATTGTTATTAAGAATTGAAGAATCGGAATCAATTTAAAAACATTAAATATGAAGTTTCAATCGACGAGGTTGGAATCTCCCTTTTTCCGTATTGCTCATTTGTAACAATCAGTATTGTATAAATGAATTGATCAATTACTTGATGAGTAGGCAATATGTGTTAATTTAAGATTTAATTTTAGATCTTAAGTTGTTTATTGATTAAGAGAGTACTGATAATGTTATAGCTATTTTATTAAGTTTTAAATGAATTATCCTGGTCGCGGTTGAGGGTAATAGTCCAAATTACATTCCATTTATATTATGTGTACATACCTCTTCTTTTTTATATGTATTACATAAGATCAGGTATCTAAGAGCTTTAAGAATTTTACATAAGAGAAAAGTGCTCATTATTTCTATTAAATCTAATAAAATAACAATTATTTACATTTCTAATTGCATTTATTTTAAATTCAAGATATTTTATAAATTAACATGCACTTGTGGTTCTATGATTCGGAGTATAATTAAATTAAGGTTTTAAAGTATTGATTAATTTACAATGAAATACTAATTGTTATGTACAGATAGGATGTCAGACACACCCAACAGGTCTTTTAGTCTATTTTGTGTTTTGTTTTATTGTTGTTATGAATAATATTCATTACCCACTTATTTAGCGTACATGTGTTTCGCACGAAAAAATTCTTATCTAAACCTACTATTTTGTCAAATATTTAGGACATGATACATGATTGATGGGAAGTCTTGGTTCTATACATTGACTTGTGTCCCTGTGTGACAAATTTATTGTCACATAAAAAAGCATAATAATTTACTTGCTCAAATATATTTTTTGATGTAATCTGTACCATATTAATGTACGTATTATTATCGCTCAGTAAGTATTGTTTGGCTGTACAAATACACATTTATATTATAAATTTGTATATTTCTGTCTACATTTTGCAGAATAATAGTAATTCGTAAGAAGTTGTAAATATTGTTGTGTTAGTGCATGAAAAGCAAAATCAACGTGTTGGGATGTGATATGCAGGATACAAAACATTATGTGTATTCTGTGTGTCATGTATACCTACATATTTATGTTTGTCGCATTAATATTATGTCAATGGTGCAGCAATAGACTAAGAGCCGTCCGTAGGTGACTAATGCTATACAAGGTGCTCGAGAGCATTCCGAAAGATTTTGACTATGCATTCTAGTCTAGACGTAAAAATAAAAAAATATTATGTGACCTGATGTCACCAAAGAGGTGTGGTATAAATAGAACATATTGTGGTAGTCATGTAATAAAAAAGAAGTTTATGACGAGTTACGACGACAAGCTTATTAAAAAAAAAATATTATCTCCGAAACCAAGCCGAATCCAGGCAATTTTTGTAACATTAAATACTCTAAATTGGTCAGAAATACACCATTAAAATCTCCCCCAATGCTCGCGAGCACCATGTATAATACCTATGTATGTGTATTATATAATAAAGGTTGCCCTAAAAATAAGTGAATTCCCGTTGCCAGTGAGGTTTTAGGACTCAGAATAGATGTCTAATAATTTCAGAACTAGTGTTACTTAGTATGTAGGTGGTAGGTACGGGTCGGTATCAAAACGACTGGTTTCTCAAAACGACCAGAACCACATAAAGACTAGATCGCAAAACGACCGCATCTGCAAAACGCCTGTATCTCGTAATGACTTTCTAGTAAAACGACCACAAAGCATAAAGTCTGAATATCAGAACGGCTAACTATCAAAATGACTTGTTCGCAAAACGACCACTTCGCAGAAGGTATAGATCTTAAAATGCCCTAAAAGCAAAATAACTAGATCTTAAAAGGACTAAATAGTGAAACGACTACAATGTACCTATGGTAGCAAAACGACTAGTTATCAGAATAGCAACTACATAGACTTAAATAATCTCCAATCTCCAGCTCTAGGCTGTGGGAACTATATATGAAAAAGGCGTTTATACAAGTTTTTTTTTTCTTTTAATTGCTGTTTTTTCTAAACTTAGGCACACATCATCGGCTTATCTCAGTCTGCTGCTGGACGTAGGCCTCTCCTATTAACTATGCGTATAGATGCATTAGGAAGTAAATGCCCATAATCGCCACGCTGGGCAAGCGGATTGGCGATCATAGTAATGTGTCCACTACGATGACGCTACTGCCCATCATCAATCTTCTAATAAAGAATGGTCAGTGAAGAGGTGACAAATGTATTCTTACCACACGGCGACAACCAACTTAGACAATAAAACACATATTTATATCGAATAGAAAAAAATAGTTCATCATAACTTAAATTGCATGTAACAGGAAATTACACATACTAACAAAAATAAAATTTTACTGTATACTTTCTGAACATACAATATTATTGGACTTATATTATGTGCTCTATAGTGCCTAGGCATTTTTAAATTGAACTTGATCTCCGAAATGTTTTGCATAAATTATACCATATCATTAACCAGAGAAAAATAGACCAAGATCACCAACGTCCGCGGTGGGAATCGAACCCATCAGCTTTCGCGGCTGATGCCTGTACCGCCTAGTCTTGTAAGGTATTGCATGTACCCGAAATAATTATTTGGTGGTTGCTAAGACCGAGTTGCCGAGCGCTTGGTCTATTTTTCTTTGGAATATGACGTCCAATATTTATAATTTATATAGTATTAAGTAGTGTGACTACCTACTTGGGAAAAAATGAAAACGCAAATCAAAATATTTAGTTAAAATAAATATTAAGTTTAACAAAAAACTTCATATTGGGAACAAGTTAAGTCTGAAACACGAGAGGTACTTATTTATTGCGATGATATGACGCGGATGGAATAGTTTCATGCTATTTTACTAACAAGACTAATTGCTATTATGCCATTCTGAGATTAAGTTCATTTGCGATGTAGGTAATTTGCTATTAGGGCATTTTAAGATCTATACCTTCTGCGAAGTGGTCGTTTTGCGAACAAGTCATTTTGATAGTTAGCCGTTCTGATATTCAGACTTTATGCTTTGTGGTCGTTTTACTAGAAAGTCATTACGTGATACAGGCGTTTTGCAGATGTGGTCGTTTTGCGATCTAGTCTTTATGTGGTTCTGGCCGTTTTGAGAAACCAGTCGTTTTGATACCGACCCGTAGGTACTGCATAGTAACACCTAGTATTATTTACGTACCTTACCTATAATTTAAAAAAAATATCGACCCTTCTGAAACTTGCAAAAACCTCTTCGGGCGCCTATTTCGTATCCCAAAGCCTCACAAGCAACTGGAATGCACTTATTTTTTGGTCACCTTGTATATGCCACATTCTGCTGGTTGATGAATTATGAATATTATGATGTAAGGTGCTCCTAGGTGCCTACCGGCTGTTCTTAGTCTACAACACTACAACTCTTGAATTATTATCCAACATAAATATACAGGGTGATGAATGAATATACAGACTAAGATGTATTCTTGACCACATTTTGAGACTATAAGGTCATATGAACTTTTCTGAATTCCGCTTAGTTTAATGTTTTTTTTCAAAAAATAACATTTATATTTACCGTATGACTTTTCATCTTGACATACTCATTAACGTTAGAGAAAATGAGAAACAAATATTTAACACCATGTATAAAAAATATATATACACATTTAAAAAAAATTATGTCTGAAAATGACATGTCATATTTATTTTTTTACATCTTTTGACAATCAAAGATGCATGGGGAAAATTGTCTGTATACTCGGTAAGCACCCTGTAGTTGTAACTGGTACCTAATGCAAAAAATATGGCATGTATTGTAGTTGTTTATATCATGATAATAAAAGAACATTATAAAATATACCTGTCAACCCCACATTTTTCAGCACAACTATTAAGCTACCACCTTTTTCAAGTTAGGGTTGTCAACTGCCATATTATAATACATTTTAATATTTATGTGCAATGTATTAATCATTCACAATTTTATATACAGCCATTTATTATTTATTTAGTGTTGTCAAATATATTGCAGTTCCAAATGGTATCATGCAAGTCCATGACAGCAATTCTGAATGGCAATACTTTCATGACATATATGAATCTAATAGCAGTATTATGTGTAAGCAATATTCTATGTATATTTTTGTTTAATCTCAAGGTATAAATGTTTATTAATAAAATATACTGTTGGTTGTAAAGAGTGTTTTAATTCATTATGTTAAGATATGAATGGTGACTTTAAACTGAGAATGTAAGAGTACAATTTTATCTACTAAGCAGCTAGTTCATTGGTCTTTTTGAGTGAGAAGGTGTGTCTTTATCTTCTGAAGAAGCTCTTTCTTCACAGTGTCTGGTACAAGAGATCTAGCATGGGGAGTCACTTTGCTAACCAGCATGTCAAATGTCACATTGCTACCCTCATTCTCCTTAACCATCTCACGACACAGCGCCCTCACTTGATCACGCCATCCACATTCAATTAATCTTCGTCTTAACAGCTCCTTAAACCTAGAAAAAAATTTATCATCATCATCATATCAGCTGAAAGACGTCCACTGCTGAAGATTAATTTTACAAATAGGTAATTATGCTAGAAAAATGTTTCGCTTTCTTTGTTGGAAATTGTAAGCGTGTAATATTTGGACACTAAAGTATTTGCAGTTTTCTCTGAGTTTTGCTATATTATAGCAGCCTAACAATTTCCTTTTAAGCTCTTGAGTTAGTATCGCTTTAAACCGCTTACATAATTATGGCCAAGGCAAAATTTTTATTTTAGTGGCAAAGTAATGCAAACTATATGTCATTCACGTGACGTTGTTGAAAATTATCTACGTACGTGACGCCGTTCTTCACGTACAAACAGCAACACTTCTAACGGACCATTAAAGACAGAGCAGAGAGAAAATGAAAGAGATAAATATAGTTATATTATGTCAACTTCAAATTAAATAATACACGGGAATGTTGATCGTTCGCACTGTTCGCAACTTGGTCGAATAATACAAATCGGGTTCCGAAATCTTATGAGACTGGTATCACGACTTCGGCCGAACTCTGCTGACCAATGGGGCGGCATTGCTACGGTTAACCAATGATCGCCGGCGGTTTCTTCAGAAGGTGACATTACCATAGTTACGTAATAACAAAAACGTTTATCCAATGATTGAACGTGATTTTTCCGGAAACTGACGTCACTATAGTTACATTATATATAACATCCGCTTTAGTCCTGGAGAAGTCAATCTAACTTCAGAGCCGGTAATTTGACTGCTAAGCTGCTATGTAGAAATTTCCGTTCATTTTCCTTTCAACGGCTGTCACTGTCTGATATTTTTTCAAAGTTAGAATTTCAGCCAGAAACTATGAAGTCTCTATTAAACATTTGTATGGCTACTGACAGATTAAAGGATTATAGGTAGACTGTCAAACTTCAATCTACCATATTTCCACAAAGGTTACATAAGTATTCAACTAACGTCAACTAAGAGATGTGACGAATGATAATAAAGACAGCAATAACATTTGTCTCTGTCAGTTAAAAAAAAATAATTTAAGCTGTATTTTAATTTAAGTTTACCTTTTTACACCAAATAAATGAATTCTATTCTCTATTCTATTCTTTAAAATGGCCCGATAACATGGCTACTTATAAAAATATCTTGACTTGATAAAATACCTCGCCTACTAATGTCAGATAAATCATGGCATCCGATTTGAAGAAAACGTGAATATATTACTAAACTGTTTTCGACAAATCTATGAAGAACTGTCGTTATCCAGTTTCCACTAGGAACAACGACATCTAGCGTCTTATAATGGCCGATAGCTAATTCTTAATTTTCGTAGTTGAAGGAATTTTTATTATGTCAACTAGTTTTCAAAAACTGAAATTTTGACGCAACAAAGGTTCGATGACATATCATCGGGGACCATCGGAAATGTCGCGATCGTGCCTACTAACGAAAAATACCGAACCCATAATATTACACGACCAAATTGCATCCTTTGCCAAGTGGCTCAACATTGACATGTGACTGTAAGTGTGATTCTCTTTCATGCAATATTTCCAATTTCTGAAGTGTATACCTAGCTGTGTTGCTGTTTGTACGTCTAAGAAAGTTACGAATACAATTTTGGCTGTATCTTAATTTTATGTCTGGGTGTTTGTATTTATAGAGTGTTCTCCTCGCACTTTCTATATATTTCTAAGGTAGCTGTTGTAGCCGTCATATTCCTGACAAAGTAGACTTTTCGTGGAATGCACCAATTGTGTTTCAATTTTTGTTTACAATGGTGACATTCTTCTGTGTTCTTAATTAAATTTTCTTTTGATGTTAGTATAAGTACAATGCCAAAAATATGTTTACTGGACGTTATTGCATTAACATTAACACATTCTCCTCCAGTATTGTACCACTGAGTGCTCATATTATGCCTATCAAAATGATCTTGTTGAAATTCTACCAGTGATATGCATGTGTGACAAATAATTGTACATTTATGCCGGCAACACAACAATATTCTCATAAATGTTTGTATTTCTATGCCACTGGCACACAAGTACTTGATTTTTGCTAGTGGCATAGGAATATGGGTAATTTGATCATGTATGATAATATTGAGTGTCAACTGTCAATGACATAGAATGATTTTTTGATCACAGACATTGTCACCGGCGACAAACATTTTAAGGTTGTGTAAATAAATTTTTGCACTTGAACTATAATGATCGAATGATGTCTTCTACGTTGACTGGACCCACCTAATATCAAACTCTGTATTTTATATCAAGCAAAAATAGTTAAAATTACCCTAAAGTTATGCAAAGTTTTGAATGCTTGTTTTTGCTTGCAAAATGAGTTACATAGGGACATAGTTTAGCGAAAAGGATCCAAACTCTGAAATTTATCACTGAAATAAATGACTTTTCCTTATGACATAAGACTTAAATTGAATTGACACATTTTTTTGGACTGGATCCTTTTCCATAAACTATGTCCAGTACTTTCCTTTTGAAAGAAATTCAAACATCTCAGTCATAAAATTGTTATTACCTTTCACGGTCTCCACTGAGTATTAGCCGTTGATGTGCAATAGTATTGTTGACAGTCATTATTTAATCTGAAATATAATAGTTTTATAAATAGTACAAAAAAGTGTTTTCTTTACATGTGATTCATACAAACAAGTATTTTTATTTTATTTATTTACATAGTTACGCCACACTTCAGTGCAAGTGAAATATAACTTCCAACTAGTAGTACAGTCAATAGTAACGATTGTTAAGAATGCCCTCAGATTTTAAATAATTCTAAATTGATACAATAACAATTTATTGTAGAATAAACTATCGGTACCATCACTGTTATGTTATCAAAGTGTCACTGTCAGTGTCAGTGTCAGTCATCCCCTGTCAACTTGTCACAGACGTCACTGTTACAAATAACGTTCAAAAATAATAATAATTATGTAATAATAGTATATTACTGTCGAGGCTGGCAAGGACCCATTTGGAGGCAGGTTTTAAAATGGACGAGCTTGCGAGTAAGTTTTAGCGGTACGAAAGTCTCAGACCTATCCGGCCTCGCTTCACTCGGCCGTCTATATGTATTCGGCCGACACACCCATATTTCCGGCTGAGGTATGTATCAAGTATGTATAGTGCTTTTCTCAAACATGCAATGAAATAAACATGCAATGGAATTAAAAAAGAGCACTTTTCCATTAACGACCTCTTGTCCTAGTCGCACCTGAAACGTCATATTTCGCAGCCATCATAAATGTATAAGGAACAATAGGATCATTTTATCATGTGGTTAAATGAAATATTTCATCGTTTTAATTACTCTCGTTACCTCCAATGCTTGAAATTTTCACATGATTTGTACATACCTACCAACCGCCTTAGGTATTATTTACTAACTGCACTTTAAACATAAGATTAAACTTCAGCGTTAGCGTTATTTCATTAGTCATTACTATGGTAAAATAGTACATTTCCTAACTAGTGCGGGAAAACTTTTTCGGCGAGGGTGAAAGTTGGAGTCCGAGTGAAACGAAAGTTTTTGCACGTGTAAGGGACGATTTTTTTCATACGAAGTGCGTCAAAAAGAGAAATTACCGCGCGCGAAGCGTGCGCAAAGTTCGTTTTTGCGCACTAGTTAGGAAAAATACTTTATATTATTGCGAATACAAGAATTACTTTCAATTAAAACCATTTTTTTATGTCCCACAGATTGGCCATAATTTAAACATAAATTTGGAATTTTTCGAATGCTGTCATGCTAACCCGCGGTTATTCAAATCGCCTTTTTCTAGTGCTACACATGGTGCTACACCGGCTCTAGACCAAACCGGTACACAGACAAAGTATAGGGTAGTACAGGGCGTCCCAAAACTACGGGACATGAAGAAAAATTACCTTAACCCTTCGTATGTCTAAGCACTGATCAGTGACGAGGAAACTATTAGAAAAAAATATTCGCGACGCACGGTTGACTAGCAAATGTCACTAAGTAACAAATACCTACTTGAAATAAAGCTCGTATCTCAGTTCTAATTCGATACTAACATACGAGGTTGCTAAAAGTAGTGACACTTTTTAAAGTGAGCTTTGCTTGTCAGCCGACGCGGTTTTGCTGAAATAAGACTTAATATTATTTTTAAAACTTAATAATTCTGCATTCACAGATTTTATATACTTACCGCGTCTGGGAATTGAACCCATTGAAATAGGATAAATAAACACCTCCTGTTTTATGCTGCCAATCGAGACTATGCACCTAAATAAATAATTCTTCTACAGTAACATAGTATCTCAGAAGACAGGAATAGGGTAAAATTATTAAAATTAACGATTAAAATAAAATTGCATGATTTTTTTTTGTTGTTCATACCTTTAAAAATAGCTACTTGTCTTACAAATCTATGAAGTGAAATTATTACTCGCTATTAAAAATAAGATGGTCTCTTTTTACCAAAACAGTCTATCAACAATTTTTAAAGTAGGTACTTTCCCTTCATGTCCAGTCAAGTGCAAAAATAAGTATCGAAAGAATCCGTTCATAAATATGTTACGACGTTCTTATTACACAGAATTAGAGTGCACTGGGACATATTTTTGAACGTTTTTGTATACCCCTTATTTTGTCTTCGACTGTCCCATAGTCTTGGGACGTCCGGTATAGTGTAACATGTACCTATATACGTACAGACAGTATTATCTACTCTGGCCAACGAGCTTTTCAGTAAAAAGGCTGCAAATTAAAAAAAATGGCTGCAAAGATTTGGCTGTCCATGGAAAATTGGAATTTGTCGCCTTTTTTACTGACAAACTGGTTGGCGAGACTATACTTGTGCCTGACGTAGAAGTTTTTAAAAAGGTACTTTTGCTTGGACTACGTTGAGGTTAAGGCTAGAAGAAATGAAAAAAAAACTTGTAAAAAAAGTATAATTAAAATTGTAAGCGCATAACACAAATGATGATACTTATTTATATTATAAAATAATAACAGTGATTACCATTGATTAATACTTAATATGAGTAACATGTTTCTCGTCGGCCATGAGAAATTGATTTATCCAAGTAAAGAAGGCAATACAAAAAAATCACTTATACTTAAAATTAGCAGTCATGAAAAACTCCCATAACATCTTTTAAAATTTTATGTTCCATTTACCAGTAAGGAAATAAATATACCTTTAATAAAATTTAAATTTGAAGCCTATCGAACCCTAAAAATGATCACAGTTTTTTTACAATAAAGGCATTCTGTAGCACCGACTTTTTAGAGACTTTTCCTTGTGCGTTGCTTTGCTACAAGAGTGTACTGCATTATCTGCACTTTTGAAGGATTTTAGCGAGCACTTTTTACAGTTTAGACTGTGTGCTTTTCAGTAGAACGTCGTGCATATCTTGCAAGGACTGTTCCAATGCGCCCCGGTATTTGTCGCAGCTCGTCTCGGGGTTGTCGTTGAAGGCTGACGTGGCGAAGTTGACGTCGTTGTCGCGCGGGTTGTAGCACGTCGCGTACCCGTTGCTGACTAGCGGCCCGTAGCACATGAACCCGTCACATTTACAAGCCACCTGTAATCAAGAAACATCGTCAACACAAACGTCTGTATGTCTACTGCTAAATTCGAAAATTTTGGGCATCCCTGTCACTTCGATGGCGCCTTGGAGTGACAAAGATAATACGCGCATTAATAAGTCACAAGAGACGGAACTGTCAACGGGCAAGGTAGAGTTCGGTGCGACGTGTGCGTATATTACGAACGAAAGGCCAGTTGCATCAACATTGGACAGATCGATCGATGTCACCCAGCAGTTACTATGAAACTTCCCATACCATACCACAAAGTTTAGAGAACGATTTAACGGTGATCAACGATTCGGTGCAACCCTATTGCCCTTCCTTACTCTTGCCATTGTCCAGCCACGTTACAAGCAGTTACGCTTTCGACTTTTTTGCATGGGAAAGTTTCATAGCTACTGAATAAAGGTGAGCATAGGGTGAAGTGGTGATTAATATTTTCAGATATCTATGATTACAGTCCGTCAGAGACGGGTGGTTATTTGGTACAACTGGCACTTAAATTTTCCAAGAGATGGTTCTCTAACGCAAACGGTACTTATTGGGATGTGACAGGCCTATGACGCGTCTTTTCCGAGACGAGAAAAACTTAACTTTTATCTCAGTCTAACTGGAATGTATAACATACTATAGGTAGACATGTCTATTAGATAAGGACGCGCGGGCCTTGTGTTCGCAATCGCATCAATCATTTCAATTAGGGCTCACGGTACACGTGTAACCCGCCAAACCGGATACCCGTGTTCTTAAGCCCGACGGTACTAAGAACCCGAATTACACGAACCCGCCGGGTACCCGTGTCCGTGTCCAATACACGGATACCGTTTACACGAAACCGCGTGCTACCCGGGTGCCCGAGTACTTAAGACCGAACCGAACGGGTTCGAAATAATTTGAACAAATGCAAATAAGGTCTATTATTGAATGTAACCTGTTACAAAACACTACCTGTTTAGCAAAGGTGAGCCGATATAACTTTTTAATTAATGTTTTATAAATTTCGACTCTATCTGTTACTTAATGAGGTCTATTTGACACAATTAGCCTTCCGCTTATCAATCTATTTGTGCTATAGGTAGTTCTTAAGTCTCACGACCCATTCGTACGCTTCTCGTCAAAGACGTCCCCGAACCCGCGGGTAATTAAAGTCCGTGTAAATAATACCCGTGTATCCGTGTACCCGTGCAAACGGGTATTATTTACACGGACTTTAATTATCCGTGTAAATCGGGTCAGAAACCCGTGTACGTGTAACACGAACACGGGTATGAGAAACGTTGACACGAAACCCGGACACGACCGCGAGCCCTAATTTCAATTGCCAATAAGGGGGAACACCGAACGTATTTATAGGGTATGCAACACGGAAATGAGGTTTGAATAAATTGTATGATTGCTCCTAGCACATATCTATACGACTAATATACGAGTAATGCACCAAGGAACTATCAATCGTCTATTACGTTTACAAATTGGCAAATTTGGCAATAGGTAATTGTTGGCCTAAAGGATACTTAATAAATATCAAAAATATTGTACGTTCTAATTAATTAACTGTTTAATGAAAATAAAAATTACGATTTGTTTCCATTGTTTTACGAAACTTAGCCATAGAAACATATCGTTCGTAACACAAAAGTGACGTCGTTTTGTTTTCATTAAACCTCTCAAATTCTGCACATTTTATTGCAATTAACCCTAACGATAAAGCAGAAATAATATAATCGTGTTAATAAATTCAAATTTGCCAAAAAAAAAAGAAATAGAATATTATAATCTCGTAAATAAATAATAAATATCCTGGGACATCTCGCACAAATTGACCTAGTCCCACGGTAAGCTCAATAAAGGCCTGTGATGTGGGTACCAGGCGACGATATATCCAATAGATAGATACTGAAATACATCCACTAAGGAACAAATATTTGTGATAAATAAATACACAAATAACGCCTTCGCTGAGATTCGAACCCGGAACCTCCGGCTTCGCAGGCAGGGTCCCTACCAACTAGGCTACGGAGGCTGACAAATGTTTACCTGGCTGGTGGAAAGCCGCATGTGCGCGCTCCTCACGTAGCCGGGGTCGGAATACAGTTTGTGTATATCGACGCCGTTTTCCAACGCGATCAACTTTAGCCCGAGGAGGTGGCGGTCGACGCCGAGACCTTGCAGAGCCTGAAACGAAACGAAAACATGTGATGTGTAATAGTACATCTTCGCTCGGCCGTCTACATATATTCGGCCGGCAACCAGTCACTTCCCGGCCTCGGTATGTATAATACTTTTCTCAAACTTGCTACGGAATGTTGATGTTACTTACTTTAAATTAAACCCGGAAATACTATGTATCCGATGGCATATGCTAAGATGATACGTAAAGAGATTTCATGTATTTATTTCACACCTAGGACTGCAAACAAACTGTCTTTTGTTTTGAAACGTCAAATTGTGACACTATGTCTTGACATTCAGCCACAGAAAAAAAAAATAACCTAAAAACTAATGTCTATACCACCAGGTAAAAGAATACCTCAAACAGATAAAAAAAAAAGTTAGGCGCGAATGTTTTTTTTTTAATGTTGTACGATACTGTACTATTATATTAATATTGGTTTATTTACAAATCAAATAGTATGGTTCGGCGAAATCAGTTCGTTTTATTTCATGGCAAGTTTGAGAAAAGCACTATACAAATCTCGGCGAGAAACAGGGTTACAGGCCGCGTATTCCTATCTGGCCTCAGTTCCTTCGGCCAGATATATCTACTTGGCCTGTAACCCTTCGTTTCCCGTCCTCTATAGTAATGTACTATTTCTCAAACATGCAATGAAATGAAACAAAAAAAATGTACCTATCTTCTTTCTAAGAAATTATAAGTCAACTACATAACTAAGTCTTTGAAACACAACAAAAGTCAAATACGACACCGACACCTCATTTTTTTTAAGATTGACCTGTTTGAAAGTTGCAATTTTTTTATTTAAAAAAGCGGTATTAGACGACGCGGTCGGTTGGGTCCAATTAATCGCATGCAGTGACCGGGGCCGACGGATCGCGCCGTATAATACTGCTTTTTAAATATTATTTTGAGTAGTTATTGTACATTTATTTTAAATGATATAATTTAAATTAATAATATATATAGCTGCATCCCGACTGATTTCTGATTGATACGATTGTTCTCCCAGAAGGAGTTACGGTAGGGGTTAGTGTTATATACCGTCGTATAGAGGGCGCGCCGGTGACCTTGGGAAAAATCTGACATTTCAGGATTTGCTCCCTGGTCGAAAAATGTTCGACGGCCTGGCTCAACGGTGAAAGTTAGACGGGGGGTGCTCGACCAAATGTCATAGGGAACTGCTGACAGTTTTTAAAGCCGCAAAAATTTTTCCAAAAAAAAAAAAAAATTTTGCACTCAATTTTCAAAATGGTCCTTCGAGCCTGATTTTTTTGTGGGAGAATCTCTGAGGGACCTCGATTAAAGAAAAAGTGTTTTTGTGATTCTCGGATCCAAGATGGCCGCCGTAGGGCCCGTCAAAGTATGTATGGGAACTCTTAAACGGGGGGAGATAGGTGGGGGGTGCTCGACCAAATGTCATAGAGGACCCCGAGAGCTGTCAGGTGGGCAAAAAATTTTTGCAAAAAAATTTTTTTTTTTTTTTCGAAAAAATTTTTTTCATCCGATCGAGCTGGAAATCGCTGTGCGTGACTTTTCGGCTCTCCAGATTCCGAAAAAAATTTTTTCAGATTTTTTACGCAAAAAAAATTTTGTATGGAATTTTCGAAATAATGGTCCGATCGCGCTGAAATTTGGCATGCGGGCATTATTTGGGCCCAGGAATAATAATCTGAAAAAAAATTTTGAAAAAAATCCAAGATGGCGGCGACCCCGAACAAAAAGTCAAAATCCCGAGTAAGTTAAGCGAGCCCGAAGGGCGAGCTTCAGGCCGGGAGGCCGAAGGCCGACCCCGCGGAGGGCCGAAGGCCCGGAGCTTCACTCCCGGGGCCCATGGGGGTCCCGAACCCCAGTAATTTTGGGCGAGGCCGAAGGCCTCGCTGCAGGAGGGCCGGAACATTACCAGAACCAATATAAATCTATGTTAAGCGAGCCCGAAGGGCGAGCTTCAGGGTGGGAGGCCGAAGGCCGACCGCGCGGAGGGCCGAAGGCCCGGAGCTTCACCCCGAGGGCCCAACCGCGTCACCTCCAAGTAATTTAAAGCGAGGCCGAAGGCCGAGCTCCGAGCAAATCGAGCTTCCAAGCGTTCAACAACCCCAGTATCTTTATAAGCCGAGCCTGAGGGCCGAAGGCCCGATGGCGAGGCGTCAAGCCTGCGAAGGCCGAAGGCCGAGCTCCGCGTAGGGCCGAAGGCCCGGAGCGTCACGATCTAGGTGCTCTCCGCGCGAGCCCGAGGGCCGAAGGCCCGACGGGCGAGCCCACGCGGTGAAACTGCCCTTCCTAACTGTCTTAATAAGCGAACCCCAGCGAAGGCCGTAGGCCGAGCTCCGCGTAGGGCCGAAGGCCCGGAGCGTCCCATAGAGGCGCGGTAGCCTGCGAGGCCGGAGGCCGAGCTGCGAGAAAATAAAGCTTTTCTACGTATAATAAATCCTGAGTAACTATATAAGCTGAGCCTGAGGGCCGAAGGCCCGAAGGCGAAGCTTCGTAGCTGCGAAGGCCGAAGGCCGAGCTCCGCGTAGGGCCGAAGGCCCGAAGCGTCCAACATAGGCGCGCCAGCTCGCGAGGCCGAAGGCCGAGCTGCCAGAGTCCAACGCATCCATGCTACTCAATGAAAAAGTGTAACATGTAAACGAATCGGAGGGCCGTAGGCCCGACGATTCGTTTCGATAACCTGCGAAGGCCGAAGGCCGAGCTCCGCGTAGGGCCGAAGGCCCGAAGCGTCCCTCAGAGGTGCGACAGCTCGCGAGGCCGAAGGCCGAGCTGCAGGAGTCCAACGCATCCATGCTACTCAATGAAAAAGTGTAATATGAAAACGAATCGGAGGGCCGCAGGCCCGACGATTCGTTTCGACAATCTGCGAAGGCCGAAGGCCGAGCTCCGCGTAGGGCCGAAGGCCCGAAGCGTCCCTCAGAGGCCTGACAGCTCGCGAGGCCGAAGGCCGAGCTGCAGGAGTCCAGCTCAAAAGCCCAACAACTGCGACATAAGTAAAATATAATACAAAAACAATAATAAAAAAATTAAAGAAAATAAAAAATACGTCTCCGCGGCCTCGACCTCAGTCGACGAAAAGAGAGGCCCGCGAGGCCCTTGGGCCTCGCGCACAGAGCAAAAAACTAGTACCTAATTATAACTGCAAAAATTTGCCAATCATTTTTTTATACTAATATTACTTACAGATAATTATTGGCTAAAAGCCAAGATGCCAGGTCACAACCCTATGGCAAATGAAAATTAAAAAAGAGGTACTTGCCGGCCTAGGCCGGCAACGAGGTACTTCCCGGCCACTTTTTAGGCACGTAACTACAACATTTCATTGCATGTTTGAGAAAAATCATTTTGTTGTTGTAATCAGAGTCCGGAATTCTGGTAGCATTTTTGAGCTGTCATAGGGACTTCTCGTTTATCGACTACCGATTATACATATGTATATCGATAAATACCTACAGAATACAGTGTAAAATAAATAATGATTACAAGTAAAAGTTAACAATAGACGGTCTTATCGCTCGTGAGCGATCTCGTTTAGATAACTTTTGAGTGGCTGAAAATGTTAAATAGAGATTCAATAGCAATTCTCGTAGCAATTTCTTCCGAAAAATGTTTAATAGCCATAAGAAATCCGCAAATATTAATAAGGATTAATAAAATATGTACTTTAATTTTCAAAAAGTTGGTATCCAACGGTTATCTAAAAGAGATCGCTCATTAGCGATAAGACCGGCTGCGGTTACTTCTATTTGTAACCATAATTATTTAACATTGTATTCTGAATTTATCGATATACTTATGTATAATCGGTAGTCGATAAACGAGAAGTCCCTATGATAGCTCAAAAATGCTACCAGAATTCCGGAGTCTGGTTGTAATATCTATATGGATAATCTGTTTTTAATCCCCGGCGCAAAAAGAGAGGGATGTTATTGCAGTTGTGTCGAAATGTCCTTAAACAATAAAATAAACTTTTCTCAAACATGCAATGAAATATTGTTGTTATGTTCCTTATAATAGGCTGCGAAGTATCACGTTTCAGGTGCGACTAGGACAAGAGGTCGTTAATGGTTAATCTAGAAGGCCTAGACCGGCAAAGTGCTCTTTTTTAATTCCATTCCACATAAATTTGTGGCACAGGCATAATCCGCCACTATGCATCACTATGCACTATGTTTGAGAATATCACTATATATACATCCCCGGAAATATGGGGTTGCCCGCCTCAGACCTATCCGTCTTTATGTCTTGGCTGGCAACTCCTTTCGTCCTGCTCTCTTTAGTAATGTACTATTTTGCACGTAACTGACGTAACTGTACGATGCGCAAACTTTCCCCCACCACGCCAACTCTGGGTCAAGTTGTTTACCGGTTAGTATACCTACTGCAAACGATAGAATTCTTGGATCCAGTGGTCTGATCTAAAAACGCAGTCCGTATAGTTCGTGAAATATAAATTGGTAACTTTCTACCTACATTATAGTAAAAATAAACATTCAATTTATATTTCTTTAACTATACCTTTTCACACAATGGGCGCCAGCATGGTGCGCGCCAACTCTACGGACTCGAGCGAGCACGAACGGATGGTCTCGGTGCGGCCTATCTAGTCTGGGACGGAATACCGTCTTTAGAATAGTATGAGTCGGTAACGTCGAAAAGTTTAACCCAATAACCTACCATTACAGTGTAATCCTTATGCGCGTTGATAGCGCTCTGCATAGCCGCCTTCTTCTCCTTGGCCGAGCGCGATGAGTCCAGCATGGTGCGCGCGAACTCTATGGACTCGAGCGAGCACGAGCGGATGGTCTCGTTGCGGTCTATCTAGTCTGGGACCAAATACCGTCTTTAGATTTGTATGAGTGTGTATAGCGTCGAAAAAAACCATGTTTAACCTACCATTACAGTGTAATCCTTATGCGCGTTGATAGCGCTCTGCATAGCCGCCTTCTTCTCCTTGGCCGAGCGCGATGAGTCCAGCATGGTGCGCGCGAACTCTATGGACTCGAGCGAGCACGAACGGATGGTCTCGGTGCGGCCTATCTAGTCTGGGACGGAATACCGTCTTTAGATTTGAATGAGTCAGTATAGCGTCGAAAAAAGCCACGTTTAACCTACCATTACAGTGTAATCCTTATGCGCGTTGATAGCGCTCTGCATAGCCGCCTTCTTCTCCTTGGCCGAGCGCGATGAGTCCAGCATGGTGCGCGCGAACTCTACGGATTTGAGCGAGCACGAACGGATGGTCTCGTTGCGGCCTATTTAGTCTGGGACGGAATACCGTTTTTAGAATCGTATGAGTCGGTAACGTCGAAAAGTTTAACCCATTAACCTACCATTACAGTGTAATCCTTATGCGCGTTGATAGCGCTCTGCATAGCCGCCTTCTTCTCCTTGGCCGAGCGCGATGAGTCCAGCATGGTGCGCGCGAACTCTACGGACTCGAGCGAGCACGAGCGGATGGTCTCGGTGCGGCCTATCTAGTCTGGGACGGAATACCGTCTTTAGAATCGTATGAGTCGGTAACGTCGAAAAAGTTAACCCACTAACCTACCATTACAGTGTAATCCTTATGCGCGTTGATAGCGCTCTGCATAGCCGCCTTCTTCTCCTTGGCCGAGCGCGATGAGTCCGGCATGGTGCGCGCGAACTCTACGGACTCGAGCAAGCACGAGCGGATGGTCTCGGTGCGGCCTATCTAGTCTGGGACGGAATACCGTCTAGATTTGTATGAGTCGGTATAGCGTCGAAAAAAGCCACGTTTAACCTACCATTACAGTGTAATCCTTATGCGCGTTGATAGCGCTCTGCATAGCCGCCTTTTTCTCCTTGGCCGAGCGCGATGAGTCCAGCATGGTGCGCGCGAACTCTACGGATTCGAGCGAGCACGAGCGGATGGTCTCGGTGCGGCCGCCCGCGAACATTCGCGTCGCAGCGGACTCGTAATGGGCGCCGGGCGTTTTGTGCAACCTAATTGTTAATTAATATCGAAGACATTTTAACACGTTCAACATTCGTAAACACAACGTCTGTGATCAAAGAAATATTACAATGACGCACATACGTGATCAAAATAACGTTATTCATATGCCACTACCGTAAATCAAGTTATTACTCCTATATTGGCATATAGGAGTAATAACTTGATTATATAAATAAATACGGTATACAGGGTGGAAAGGGACGACGTTCCTTCCCGCTACCGATCGAGTCTACCAACCATTACGATGAACTTTCAGTATGGGACCAACATCGAAAGCGTACATGGAAAATTGACTTTTCCATACTATTGAACTCTAACTAATCACTCACTTTGTATGAGGGGTTATTCTTTTTTTTTAGTATTTCGATGTTGCTCCCATACTGAAAGTTCATCGTAATGGTTGGTAGATTCGGTCGGTAGCGGGAAGGAACGTCGTCCCTTTCCACCCTGTATAAAAATACGAACGTTTTAGACAGCTATTGTGTAGCTGACATAGAAGTTCAATGTTTTCGGTCACACAAGCGTGTCACTGGAATTCAATGTTATCATTTTGATATGCATGGTATTAGCAACTAGTGAAACAGTACCGGGGGCGAACTTGTTAAATATGATAATAAGAAAACTTCCATCTCTGCCTTTCCCTATTTTTCCAATAGTCATTTACTGAATTCAAACAGAGGGGGAAACAGACCCGGGTCTAGAGGCTCTCCAAAGCAAGTGTACACTGAACAACTTGCTGAACAACACGGGGCTTATCCCCTAAAGCAATTAAAAAGCAAATAGGCACTTCCACCAAGAAATATGAAATTCGGTAACAAGCAACATAATAAAGTCTAAGAAAAATCCAACGACCGCAAACTGGTGAAGCACACAGCAGTCTTCGGTAATGATGTACGTATAAAGAACTTGGATAACTAGTCAGTAACAGAATTAGTTTAAAGAAGTTTATTTCTCGTAAAGAATTATAGGTACCTAACAGAATAAATAATAATTCCGCCAACACAACTGGATTTTGACTCGAAAGCAATAGTCTGGTGTTTTAACATACCTGTAAAATGCATACTGCATAGCCATCTGCAGATAGCTGTCCGGACTCAATTTTTGTGACTTGATGAAATTCTTCCCATACTTCTCATAGGTAAAGCAGTTCAATTCAAGATTATTCACTAATCTGTAATCAGATAAAACAGTATAAAAACTAATATGATAATCACTTATTACCATTGAAAAGTGAATGTTTTACCATATTACCTCGTAAGCGTCATAACTAGGACATTTACAACTAAATTTTCAACATTAACAATAATCATACTTGTCTAAACTGCCTTTTGCCGTTTTGATCATGCCCGCCACCTCGGAATTCACATTAAACTTCAACAGTTGTGGGGGTTTCGGACTTGAAGAAGCTGGTCTCCCTGCCGCTTTATTCTGATCTCTGCAAGGCAATTTAATACTTATATACCGGTTGTTTGGCACATCGAAGGATCTTAGAAAGAAAATATTTTTTTCTCAAACATGCAATGAAATGTTGTAGTTACGTGCCTAAAAAGTAGCCGGGAAGTACCTCGTTGCCGGCCTAGGCCGGCAAGTGCCTCTTTTTTAATTTTCATTTGACTTAGGGTTGTGACCTGGCATCTTGGCTTTTAGCCAATAATTATCTGTAAGTAATATTACTATAAAAAAAAGATTTTTGCAGTTATAATTAGGTATTTAAATTATATAATTTAAAATAAATGTAAAATAACTAGTCAAAATAATATTTAAAAAGCAGTATTATACGGCGCGATCCGTCGGCCCCGATCACCGTATGCGATTAATTGGACCCAACCGACCGCGTCGTCTAATACCGCTTTTTAAAAGTAAAAATTTGCAACTTTCAAACAGGTCAATCTTAAAAAAAATGAAGTGTCGGTGTCGTATTTGACTTTTGTTGTGTTCCAAAGACTTAGTTATGTAGTTGACTTATAATTTCTTAGAAATAAGATACATTTTTTGTTTCATTTCATTGCATGTTTGAGAAAAGCATTATACATACCTCGGCCATGAAGTGACGGGTTGCCGTCCGAATACTATCCGGCCTCGCTTCGCTCGGCCGTCTACATATATTCGGCCGGCAACCAGTCACTTCCCGGCCTCGGTAGTAATGTACTATTTTATCTCATTTCATGTTTGAGTAAAGCATTATAGATGCCTCGTGCCTCGGCTATGAAGTGTCGGGTTGCCGGCCGAATACTATCCGGACTCGCTTCGCTCGGCCGTCTATATAATTCGGCCGGCAACCAGTCACTTCCCGGCCTAGGTAGTAATGTACTATTGTACGCAGAATATTTTTCGCATATACAGAAAAATAAATTCTGAACTCTTAGTGTGTTCCTAATTGCAAAGCTCACTAACGAAATAAGCTTTTTAAAGCTTTTATTCCCTTGTTGCATATCATGGGAAACAGGATAAACAAGGCTTGTTTATTTTACAATTTGAAGACCCCAGACATCAATCATATTTTCTCTAAAATTATTATGAATTATGTACATTTTAATCTTACATGAAATTTATGAGGAAATCTGTAAGCACGGCAATGGGTTGACCTTCGGCCGGGGAGTGTTCGTAAGTCAATCCTGTCACGCCGTCAGCGCCAACTATAAACTGGAATGCAATCAATGTATGCTTTAATTTATAAGTGCAAGAAGACTTTCGTACATGGTAACTTGCTAGCTAGTAAGGAATATATAAGAGCCGTGTTACAAAAGTTTTACAAACTAAGTTACTACCTATGAGTAGGTGCGTGCAACCAAGTCAACCATACAATACACGGTGCTCGTGAGCATTCCGAAAGATTTTAATACTGAATTCCTGAGCATATTTAGAGTATTTAATGTTGTACAAAATTTTCTGGATTCAGCTTGGTTTCAGATATAATTACTTAACCTTTTTTCGAAATAAGTTTTTCGACGTAACTCGTCATAAAACTTCCTTTTGATTACAATGCTACCACAATGTGTTCTAATATTACCACACCTTTTGCCTGACAATCAAAAAATAAGAATAGACTTGACAAAAAAACCTGTTCCTAAACAAAATCATTTAAATAATTAATTTTAACAAATTGTTGTTATGATAAAAAGTATTGGAAATGTAAAAAGTATTTAAACAATCTAAAAAAAAAGAATATTTTTTTTTTCTGGAATTTGACATTAGGTCTCAGAATATTTTTTGTTTATTTTGATGTCTAGAATGCATGGTTAAAATCTTTCGCAATGCTCGCGAGCACCGTGTATAATTATCATTTACCACAAGGGGCACTTTCTTTTTATAATAATGCATAAACTCTTTACTGAAGCTTGCTAAGATTCTCAAATTAATTATGTAGCTCAAATATGATCAATAAAATCACTGTCATGAGATAAAAAGGAAACCCTAGGAAACAACTAGTGAAAGGAACTTCAATAAATAGTACTCCAGAAATTAGTTTACCTTTATCTTGAATTTAATTCCATGAATTGGACATAAGTATGTATTTCATGTACTATATACCTGTACTGTCTTGTCGAACCACCGATTCCCTCCATTGAGACCAGCACCTCCTCCGTGGATAGTTTGAGCACCAGCAATGTTTTGGCGGCCATTTTTGTCAGACGCCTTCCACAGTCCTACTGGCTTATCCAAACACAGAACCACTAGACTTGATTGAACATCTTTCAATGATTCTTTGTTTTGATTGTCTGAAACACATTATTTACTATTGAAGCAGGGTGGTGACAACAATGTGATTTGCAAATAGATGAATGATTTTTACCTTTTATCAGTACATCATAAGCCTTAGCCCAAGCATTGCGATTCTCAGACGTGAGAATACCAATTCCATCTTGCGCGGGAGTATTGGACAGATCTATCACTTTCTGCAGCTGTTGCACAATTTGATCTTCATTTAGAACTTTACCATCTCCTCCCCACAAATCAACATGGAAAATCTGGAAGTTCAAAATAGTGCCTAAGTAAGTATATCCTAACATCCACAAATAAAAGACTTTTAATAAATACAGTAATTATATATAAATTAGCTTACATGATTGTTATGGATGATGGTGACATGTTTGCTAGTTGTATTGTATGATAATGAATCTCTCTTTAGACCTGGAATCCTACAAGTCCCAAATATTTTCTTATACTGTTGCATATCCAATGGGTTTTTACCCATCATCTCAGTAGGAATTTTGTCACTGAAAATGATTTCCGATTATTATTATAAGATAAATAGGCAAAATCCCGCACTGTGAAAACCTGAACAAGCTACAAATATAAATAAGCTGGATAAAATTGACGACACTGGTGAAAGGACAAAAACCTAGACTACAAAGGAACATATAATTAGAACTAGATAAAACTAGAAATAATATAAAAAAAATAGTTTCTGAAATAAATTTAAATTTCATTTCATTTTAAATTTCAAGATTTCATAAGTTTTATGTGCAGGTATAGTGACAACCCTAGTGTAAAAGTGAATAAGCACTAATGTATCCATACAATTTTTTGCCAGTCTGTCTGCAACAATGGTTATCACAATATGCTCGTCACATCAGTATCATAATGTATTCACTGGATTAAGCAGAAAATATGAGTAAAAACAATACAGTAATAGTGCTTTGCGGAAATAATGTCAATATGTTTGCATATGATGTTCTATTTCTGAATTATTAATAAACAAAAAAATTAACTACTATGTGCAAAAAATTCAAAATATATTTAAAAGTTATCTTACTTGTCAATCAAAGATTTATAATCAAGTGCAGCAAGTAAAGTTTTTGCCGCATACTGTAACTGTTCCTGCTGACTATTGAACTTTCGGAATGGAAAAACTAGCCCTGGGCTGGAATACACTACAACAGGATCCCGGTACTCCAAGTAGGCTGTGTTAAGCCACCACTCCTCAAGCCAATTTGTATGCTGTTGTGCCCTTTTCTCTAACAAATTCTGTGGAATAAAATATCTTGTTTACTTTGGATCAGAAATATAATAAGTACCTACTGCAAAAACCAAACTGAAGCACTTCTTAAATATATTCAATTCAAAAAACCCTAAATAAAATATAAAAATGAATACCTGCAAATCTTGTCCAACTCCAGTAGCAAAGTCTTTAGCAAGATTACATGTAACATCATACTCTTCATTGTTCAAATGTGGCTTTGCTGTCTTCAAGTATTTGCTTAAAGTCTCATCTAGCTTTGGCACCGGTAGCCGTGGAAGTTTCTGGGCAGTGGAGTAGGTCTTGGCAGAAGTCAGGTGAGTTGACAGTTGTAGTGAGCTTATATATGGCTCTAAGATAAAGGCATTATGTCCACACTAAAACAAAAGTTTATAAACAACTGACATTAAAACTGCACAAGTTTAAGTGCCATTAAAAAAATGTACAATAATTGCAATCTTAAGACTACTTACAACTTTATGTACTCCACGGATCATTGTATTGTGATGACTGCAAGCATAAAAAATACAAGATTTTTTTATTGAATCTCAATCATCTGTCATCAATGCAAGTGGACTTTAAACTGTGTTCTAATGATAAACAGAATCAAATATCTTCAGATTGTAAGCCAATGATAACAATAATATGATTGTTCGTAAAATTCTAATAATATTCATTTCAATGGGATATTGATGTAGGTATATTTCTCAAGAAAGTCGATATCATTGATTAAATGTTCCGGTCAGTTACTGTCTTCTAATAGGAGCTCTATTTTAAGACTTAACTAGTTAGTTTAGACCGGGCCACAGCCCGAAGTTTGTTTATTTGGAATACTACATTAATTTTAAGAAACTTACTCAGATATCTATGATGTGGCAGTCGCTAGCTAGAATTTAGACCGATTATATTCAATGCAAGATACAACATTCACTTTTTGAATGTGAACTTGTTGATCTTGCTTGTGAGCTGACAAAGTGAACTTTCCAACGAAACGAAACACGGAACTTGTTTTGTTTTTGACAAGGCGAGGACAAAGTTGACAGCCGGTTCTGGGGTGACTAGATTTTAAATTTATGATACCGTCAAGTCAAGAGTACTATTCTTTGTCCATGTAATGATTTTTCTTTTTATTATTGATGGGATTAATCCGTGTAATACACTTAAAACCTACAATCATTTGTCTTAAAACAGATTTAAAATTAATAATCAGAACATGACACCTCCGTGGCACTAATCAATCCAATCATGGAGAAAAATATTGGATTTCGGAAC